>CAAKHF010006615.1:17937-31911 GCA_901007745.1 Hippocampus kuda | reverse complement strand
GTTGTTACGTCGTGTGAACCTGATGTGGACTTTTTTCAGCATTGTTTGGCCACGACATTCATCAAGGAGGAGACTCTGTGCTTGGTGGTTGCGCCTTCTCGGCAGCATGGGTATACCAGCACTGTTTTTGCCTGGGAGGAATGTCGGCGCCGTTTGACCGTCGTTGCTGGACAGTCCCGGGGCGCTTGTGTCTTGCGCCTGTAATGGGCAGCATTTTTCACAACCCCGCTTTGTTCAGCGGAGAGATCAGTGCTGTTGAACGGTCTGCGGCTGGATGGATGGAAGGCTTGAGGAGCCGACGATGAGAAGAAAGGAGCGTTAGCGCGGAGCGCCGATGCGGCTGTGGAACTGGGAGTCGCGGCTTGGAATTGAAGTGGATTTACATGGGACAGGAGATGTGAGCCAATCTCTTTTTCGTCATTGGACGCTACAGCTCGTGTTTGCTTTCAAAACTTAGCTTGTAGCAGACGTGTGCACATTTTCAGCACGACGTCTCTGATCCACTGGTGAAAGGACACTTTGATCCTCTCCTCTTTCATCTATAACTGCTTCAGACAACAAAGTGTATGCAGAAAAGTGGTGAAGATTGCACGACTGTCTTGTGTCCTATGTGTTATTTTTGTTCTTTTGACTTCAAAATGGCGCCGCGTGAGTGGCTGCCTTTCCAGCAGCTCCTATATTTTGTTGTTCTACTTCTTCCTTTCATAACTTTGCTGCTGTGAAATGGGAATTTCTCCATTGCGAGACTAATAAAGGTATTCTTATCTTATCTTATCTTATCTTGATTCATTCCGTCACCCCGTTCTCAACATTCATTCCGAAACATTCACACATCGAGGTCATATTTCCCATAGAAACGAATGGAAATGTAATCATTCCCTTTCAGCTGCATTACAATGTTGTGTTTACCTCATGTTGATCGATGTGTCGTTAAAAATAAATGTGCAGTATAGAAACAGGTGAAAACCCATTTATGATGAGCAAATAACAGCGAGTATGTGAGCAAATTACTGTGCAGTGTCTTTCCTACTAGCCCACAATGGCCAAAGCCTCTCACAATGCAGTGCAGCTTTTGCATTGCATTGTGGAATGTGGCATCCACTTTGGGGAACAAACAAAGATACCTGAGGCACAGAGACAATGACGTTTATGTGGTGCGAGAAATAGCACCAAATTCTAGGTCTTCCGCGGCAATGCCAAAACTGTTCAGAAATTGGAAATGGTGTTCACATACAAGTGTGTGTGCGTTGTGCTGCGAGACTCACGTATAAACTTTGAGCACAAAGTCCTTCTCCTCTTTGAGGTCAGTGATGGTGTGGAAAACGTCACTCATTGCAAGAACAGCGCAGCCATACGGTCGTCGATACATCACATGAGGTAGGCCTTTCTTTGAGTCGTTCAGAAGCATACGACCTGGGGAAAGCCACAAAAAAAAAAAAAAAAGAAGAACTTCACTGCGAGGACACTAATAAATATAATTGCATACATGGTTGGGTAGCGCAATCTTGGCCAAAATGATTCACAAACGCTCCCAAATATTTTGATCAATATCATAGTCACGATTATGAATCCAAGGTTTTCATAATGTCAGGGAAAACATCTGTATTTTTAAACGATATGCAGAAAAGTTCATTGAATAATGGCAGCCAAAACGATGATCCCGATTAAAATGTGTTGAACTGAGCAGCCCTAACATACGGTTAGTACCGTACCAGTTCTCATGACATGTGCCACAATGTACAGGTCTCTCTTCAAGTCTTTACTGCTTAGGTCCTGCAGAGCAACATGGAAAAGTCAGAGTGAAAACAAAACATTCACGGTTGCTTCTAAGCCTCTTGAATTGAATTGAATGGAATGGGTGGAAAGGGGAAAGCGTTACCGTGAAGAGAGCACAAAGACGATCAACCTTCTCGGGATTCTTTGGTCCTCCATTTTTGTTGAGTTTCACCATGAACTTTTCACTGCAAAGTCATCACGTTTACTGATCCGTGTTCATTGCACTCATCCGGTCAGGTGCCAGAGGCGTACGTCTACCTGATCTGTTTGGCCTCTCGGGTGTCGTACAGGGAAAAGAAGACGTCAGCGTCCTCGCTGATACTGTTGTAAGTGAAGCTCTTCAGATTGATGAAGAGGTGGTGCGACACCGGGACACGGCAACTGTCGCCGTGGCGTTGTCTCACGTTATCGGCCTGGCAAGAAAAGGAGAAACTCAGCGAACAACTGCTGCGAGTAAAGTCAAACTCTGTATTCAGTGCTGCTCCAGTCGATTGGCGATCAATAGAGGAGGGGCTCATGAAATTTTGATGTGGAGGCAGAAGCAGTTTTTGGTGTTTGAACATTGCAAGAGGGTCATTTTTGGATATGTTCCTGGATTTCCTGAATGAATTACGCATCCATCACAGAGACGGATTTCAAGCAGAGGTAGCTGTGACGCCGTACATTTGGGCGCTGATCTAAATTACAGCTGTTGAGTCGAGTTGTTGTCCACTCCAGTCCACACTCTACTGCACTGTTATTTGCAATGACACGCTGTTTACACTACAAGTGATCCCCATCGGCGTAAACAGCATATACGTGAAGCGGGGGTGCTCCAAGAAAAAAATGGAAGGTTGCCAGGGCAGCTTTGAATCTTTCCACAGTCATTCATTCGACACTCAAAGTAGAAATGTGACAGGAACAAGTCTGTCAAAAGGATGAGCCTGGCTGAGTCCAACACACCAAGAATTTGAATAATCAGATGAAGTGTTCCGGAGTGTCGGAAAAATGGCCTTCGGAAACACCTTCAGATAAGTAAAATCATAAACCTTGATCACTTTTCAGCACATCTCGGCCCTTCCGTTTGGTCTGCGACTCAAGGAACCCGTGGTCCGATTGGCTGACAAGTTTCAGCTAAAAATATCCACCGAGTAACGGCTCCGACGGCACCACTCGCCTTAAAAACTCGATCACAAATGGCCCTCTGTTGTCGCTGGACAACAAATGAGAAAAAAAAAAAAATGTTGAGTTGCGTTTACCTGGTTTGTGCTTTGCTGACCACAGTGTCTGCTGGATACATGCTAAAAGGAAAAAGAGTGAAGGTCACAAGCGAGACCAAGAAAGGCATTGTCTCCTCCCGCAAAAGCTTTGAACTTATTTCCCTCATCGCAGCTCCAGACAAGCACGAGCTCATGCCTTTGCCTATATTTGAACTGGGACGTTCGTCACCTACGTATGGCGCCGAGTGGAAGCGAGCTCTAAAAGAAGCGACGTGTGGGAGGGACGAGGACAATGCCGCTATCGCCCACACACATCACAGCAGCCCAAAAGAGCGCCTCTCTCTCTCCCCTACCTGAAAAGTTGCCAGAGCATTGAGTCCTGCCAAAAACAAGCTTGTGCTCATTAAGTACATTTTTTACAAGGACAAACTGCAAACTTTCTTGATGGGGCATGCGGGTGATAACTAGTTTGCCAGAAAAATATAAGAACGTTATTAGTCCATTCTTTAACCTGATACTGGATAGCCAATATCTTGTACCCTATTTACCATAACCTGCTTGGTAGGTTTTGAGAAAGCAAACAATTTATTTGAGTATCTCCTAGTCCTGGACAATTAATCAGTTTCAAATAAGGCATTGCAGTTTAGTACAATGCCATTTTTAAATCCCAAAGGCGGCAAGTTAAAAGAAATTAAACGACTTTGTTTTGGTCCCAACTGTAAGGCTCATGTGTGTGTGTGTGTGTGTGTGTGTGTGTGTGTGTGTTAGATTAATTGAAGTAGATAAATACAGTGGCTTTCATATGATTTCCATCATATTAATTCATGGTTCACTTTCCTTTATTTTGGCGTAAGCCTAACCTTTAAGACCAAATCAAAAACAAACTAGACGGGAAGAGGACCTTCAAAAATTTCACTTATTAAATAGAAATCACAATATTGAGGAGTCGGGGGAACCATTTTTTCAAAATGGTTCAGCCGTAGTATTTTCCTGTCACTTGACATTACATCTGCATTGCTGGCTTGCAAAAGACACGTGCCTGCAAGTGAAGGACACTCTCAATATGGTGGTGGAAGGAGAATACAGGACAGGTCACAGGAGGCTGTTCCAACAGCCAAATGCACCCCGTCTCGTGAGTCACCTTCTTCTGGATGATTAGATATTTGGTCCACTTATTTACACAGCCTACATCACATACAGTAAACTCTGTCTTCATTCAAGCACAGAGTAATGCTGCAGACGTAGTCTATACATTCTGCAGGCAAACGGCATACTTTATAATTTAGAGAACACTCATTCACATATTTAATTTATTGCATTTACTTATTCATGGGGTGGGTTTGTGTCAAATGCAACGGTTCAAGAATAATTCGGGACAACATACCAGTTTGTAAAGCTCGGATATGCTGATCTGGTCGGGGTCCACCATTTCAAACTCTTTCCTGGGCACAAGGTCGATGCCAAGGTGCCTGATGAGAGGGAAATAATGACGGTCAAGCAATGTCACATTGCAATGACCGAGGTACTTTTGCCGCAGATCAAAGGATGTGAATACACTTTGTGTTACTCAGAGAAAGCAATTCTAAGTCAAAAATACATCCTTCACATGTTCAAAATATGTTTGCGATTAAATGATTTTCTTAGCATTTTTTTTTTTCATTAGCAGTGGACTCAACAATCATGACAGACATCATGATAACCCCCCTCGAAGCAACATGGGTGTGCTGTACAACAAGTCACCGCACCCAAAAACGGGAGCAGAAATCGTGACTTCGTGCTGTCTTGTTCTCGCAGAAAAGGGGCCTTGTTTGTCATGGAGTGTCACTATAACGCAGCATGTTGTCATTTTAAAGTTGGATAAACCGTGCTGTCAAGTCATAATGAAGATTTTCCAAAATGTGACGAAAAGCGGTCTTTCATTTTTGAAAGTACACCACAGTTGCGCATGTACTGCAGTTTTGTTGACTAACACAATCCCATTCTTGGACATCATGTACAGCCTCAATGAACAGCTGTGATATGTTGACCATAAAATGAGATCACGCCAAATCTCATGCCAAGTGTGCCCTGCAGTGCACTGACCTTAACGACCACAGTTAGCTCCTTTGATGACAACATTTTGGATGTTTCCAAACCTATAGATGCATTTCAAAGTATTGCTCCTTTCAGATGTTGCAAATCTGAATGCCAGCATTGCTAAATTGAGCTCCGCCTCCATCAAGATGCACCCCCCCACTTGAGTCTTTATTTGGGTTATGGATGTCTGTCATTGCTCAGTGAGATTTGAGAAGTGGCAGCAGACAGAATATGGCCTTCCAGTTCCTCCAGGGAGAAGTGCCCTGACTTGAATCTGCTTGACACGTGCTCGTCTACAAACACAACTCGAAAACAGGTTTGGACAGACAGTGAGGAAAATGCTTCATCAGTCTCGATGTGCTATGATGACTAACGCTTCATCGTGGAGTGTGAGCGTAACTTCCTCGGTCAGTTTGAAGATGAACAATATAATTCCAATAATAAACTTAACTATGGTGTACAAAGTATACGAGCTCAAGTTTTTCATATTTGGGGTTGCTTAATAACCAGTGAAACACAGTCATGTGGATGTGTCCAATTATGAAACAAAACAATTATGGGTATCTTGATTGATACTGAAATAATGATTCATAAACACGATTATTCATTGATGTCAAAACGATTTATTCAACGACCGAAACTCCAACTTTCAATATAATTTGAAAGAACCACCAGAAAATGAATTCCGCAAAAGCATAGTAATAATATATTAAAACAATAGCAAAAAATAGAACAAATAAATACACGGTCATTCCAGAATTTGAGGACATTGAGTTCACATTTTAAATAATCCACATACCAAATTTAAAACATGAAATTTCTGAGGAAATTTACTTGTCCTGAGACCAAATCTAAAAAAAAAGTAATAATAATAATATGTAAGAATGGCTAGCCAATTTGGAGTACGCCCTAAAGCACCATTTTTATCTTCGACCATCCCCACACCTCCATGACCAAATCAAATCTCAAATATCCTCCTGACTACCAGTAGTTCAAATGTGTCCTCTGTAGAGGACATTTGTGAACCTAAATATCTCCCACCCAGTGCCTCCAATCGCATTAACTCCTTTTGTTACTCTAAAGAGGGCATTCAGTGCTTTCCAATGATATCAAATTTGTAGGGGTTAGACAAAGTACGAAAATGGCTTCCCTCAGTGCAAGCACTTTTTATAGGAAGAGGAAAAGTAATACTTTTTATCAAACACATTTTGTCTTGAAATGCTGTTGGCATTTTATTTATAAGACTCTTATGAACACGTTAAAGTGTTGCTTGAGTAGTTTTAAGTGTATTTGAGCCTGTTTAAAAAATGTAGTGGGATTTCAAAAATTTCTTTTGGAGTAGTCCAATTACTTCACATAGATTGGGGAATTTCAAAATAAATGTGATTGGACAACATTTTTTTTCCTGGTAGTCAGGAGGATATAACTGCTAAAATGAATTTTAGATTTCATTTCAGTTTTTTTGACAGTCATTGTTTCATGACTGCCTCTTGAAACCGTGGGAACGTTTGTTTTAATGAACATAATATTTGAAATAAGAATTTTGACTCATGGAACATGCATCCCACGACATGCACGCAAGCCTGTGATCTTAACCTTTTTGGCATGGCAGAAGAAGAGGAAAGCGTTTTTTTTCCAAAAATGTTCAAGGCAAAATGTCCCCCAATTCCGGAATGACCAACATGCTGTTCCTGCCATGCAATAAACCGGCAATGTTTCTAAAACCAAGCCCATGTTGGATTTAAATATAAAACGTGTGTAATTCTTTTTATCGTGTGTTCATTTGACAGTAAACTCTGATCGAAGCGTCAATAAGCATTTTAAAGCACGATCACGGGGGGAAGACGTGCATGCATCGCAGGCTTGCGATAAATAACACCCGGACGATCAGGGGGCTTGCACAATGCAGGAACTTGCATATACATTCATGTTTTTCTCGATTATTTTGCTTTTATGATGTGAGAAAGCTGAAATCGAACTCATAGTTATATTATGATTAATTACCCAACTCAATGGTGCGTCTGCCACCATGTCCCCTCCCCCCACTCTTTTTTCTGCGATGATTCCTTTTTTTATTGGCGTGATTGTGACTATTGTCGCTGTGAAAATTTAATTTCCCTCACAGGATGAATAGAGTATCTATGCATCTATTGAATTTTAAGACATGTGATAATGATGTCCTAAGTGAAGGTGAGACTCACTCATTGCCCCAGTCAAGGCGTACAGTGATGTGCCGCTTGATCTCACGGGTCTGGTCCTGAGCGAGGTGACCCTGGATGAGCTGCCGACGCAGGTCGATGAGCTCATTCATCACGTGACGCAGCTTGTGGAACAGATCAACCTTATGTTTCTGTGAAATCAGCCAAAAAGTCTCGATTAGTACACACGAGGGGAATCTTTGATTGAACGACGACAAAGCCTTCGATTCAATTCAGTTTATCTGGAATCCGCTTCAGGTGCCAAGAGGGATGAAATGAATGCAAGACAAATGTTTGTCAGGGCAACTTGAGGCAGAGGGCTACCAAAAGAAATGAAAGACAAAATTAAAAACAGCAAAATCATGACTTTTAACATGATTTATACTCTGCATAATAAAAATGAAATACATAACTCAAGCTAAAAAAGTCATGTGCTTTTTCACTCGAGAACCATCTGCTGCATCTGGTGAATCACTGCTCCACTTGCCCCTAATGCATAATTTCAGATGCACTGAATCTAAAAAAAATTGGCAGGCATGTAGCATTTAGCTTCTTTTAGGCGAGAAGAGTCTACATGGTCTCTAGGGGGCCATGGAGCATTTTCACGATATCTGGTTCGATACAAAGTAAGCCCTGATATCAAAAGGAGGACATTGAATCCCCATCATCAGTCTGAATGATCTGATGACTCTCATTCCACTCATTCCATGGCAGCATCCCTCCTCGTCATCATGTGGAGAGAGAGTGAAAACGGTTTGGGAACCCTGAAGGGAGAAAGGCGCCACATCAATGCGCTGGCCGTGTGTTCCCACTGAGATTCCAGCGCACAGCTTTAAAAAACAAACATTCCTTTCCGGTGTTGACCTGCTGGTGGTAATTTTTTGCAGACCAAGGACAAGCAAATAAATTTGCCCCTGTTCTCCCAAATGATAAGATACAACTGCAGTACTCGGTCATTTTGTTTATACATCAATGCAAAGATTAAGCAGAGCCACAATACTCATGCAGGGCTCTACATTAACAGTGGCCTGGTGGCCTCAGGCCACTACATGACTGTGTTCGGCCACCCCTGGTTGTTTTTTTTCATATTTGATATTCAATATTGAGAGTTTTAGACACTTCAAAATTGATCAATCATCACTGATAGTCACTGCTTGAATCGTTCCATGAGGAATGGCTTGAACAAGATATAAAAATGTCAAATGTTAAATATTCAGTTCCATTTTATACGGTAAGAAAAAAAAAAACATTTCATGGGAAAAAAACCAGAAATAATATTTTTTTACAAAGGCTTAAATAATACACTGCTTGTTCTCCAAGACTGCTAAGGTTCGAAGATTTTACTTGGGGTTGATGAGCCCTTACAGGCATCTTTTCTGCAGGGCTAATTATGTTCATTCTTCAAAGTTATCTTTCGCCCATCGCTGAAGCTAATGTAGCAAATTCAAACCGGCAACAATGAGATAAAGTCTATCGACATTCAATCTGTGATACATTCTATTATTATCTCACAAACTGACCAACTGTGACGGCAAGGTCTTTGTCACATGGGAGGTGAGCGGCCAAACAAGTGCCGTTAAATCAGGGGTGCCCAACCTTTTTTGTCCTAAGGGCTACTTTTCGAGGAGCCTACCCCCGGAGCTCTACCAGTCCAGTGTCAACATCACAACAGTTTAAAAAAAGGAAAATCACTCCTTTTCACTTTTTTGAAAAAAGTCGCTCGAGAGGGTCAGAGTATCGTACTCGCTAATATAGCGTCAAAGTCGCTAAGTTGGCAACACTGACTTCCTGTCATGACATTTTTCTTTTCCCTACACACCTCGCGGTCACCTTGGGATCAGTCCGCGGTCTACTACGACTCAATGGGCACACCTGCGTTAAATCAAAATTGCTTCACATTCGTCGAGCATCGGAGGATGTTCAGTCACTGTAGTGATGCCTTCAGTTGGGCTCCTTTCTCGCCGAAAAGAAAAATGTACTTTCACAATTAAAAAAAATAAAAGAATATCAGTGCCAGCCCAGCAACGTATCCTCTCAGCCTCAACCCATTCCGCCTGCCCTGGAGCTGGATTCAGGATGCTTTAGGTTTGTAGTAATCACTTTTGCCCAGTCACTGAAGATGATACAGGAAGTAAGTGAAGCAGGCCAAAATCAATCAAGGGCCTGAATGACAGAGCATGAAATCGGATATGACAGGTCTGTGGGCCATTATCTGTGTCCAGCACCCAGTTCTGGTCCCACATAGATAGCTTAAGAAAAAGTAGGGCAACAGTCATGACTGATCTAAATGAGGTGTACTGTACTTTCAGGCAATAGCTCTTACAGGAGTCCGGGTAATGTGTGTTGGATCGGGTGCGTGGGGAACAGCGTGTTGGAAAAGCCTCTTCCGTTAAACCCCTCCGGCGGATGCAAGCGAAACAACAAAAAAAACTGTTGTGCTTACAAATCACCCCAGAAAAGCTCACCAATCTTAGATCCGCTCTGGCAATTATTGCGAAGGCCTGCTACATTCGAGGGTTCTTGCGATTTTAAAAGATTCTTGATCAGTGACACACCCCCCACATATAAAGATGAAAAATCAGGTACGTAACAGTTCGGATCATATTGTGTGCAGTCTGCTCCGATTACCTTAATGCAAAGCACCACACACATGAAGGTTGTCTTGCACCACCGATTCCGAAACAAGTCCTCGGTGACAGAAAGCTCATGTGATCACCCGTGATCTCACTAAGAAAACATTTGCCAGGCCAAAGTACATTTGATTCAAAATTCACTCGATCACCTTAAATACGAACTTGTTCGTGAACTTTGGATCATTTCAGGTACAGCACTGTCTGGGGAAACTACTTTGAGACAAAAAGTGAAATCAGGTATGGGTATATATTTTATTTACTGCCGCGTTCTTGTTCATTGGTTAGAACTGGTTCCTCAACCACCATTCCGAGGACAGGTACCGGGTCTCGGCCCATTCGGGACCGGGCCACACAGAGACAGACGCGCCGGCTGTGAACAAGTTTTCTGATGTGGCAGAAGTGTGTACGACTCTAGCCAATCGGAGTCCCTATGCTAACATTGGTTTACAAGACGAAATAAACAGAATCCACCAATCAATGGAAGAAGATGAAGTACAGAAAGTAAGAGTATCAAATTGACGATACGCAGAGCTGATGGCCAGCCGTGACTTCCGAAGATGAAGCTATTTTAATCGGAGAAGTTCCTCCCCAAGCGGCATCTCCAGAGCGACGTCCAGGAGGAAGCCGTTGCACATTGTAAGTCGTCAAAAACAAGGCAACACAAGAAACCTGTTGATTACCTGGATGCTACTTGTTCAAATGATTCAAGTGGAAAGTCACATTTGCAAGTAGCAATGATGCTAATGTCGTATGTAGGAGCGTAACTTAAAAGTTATGTTGACATTATAAGGCGTAATTACTATTCCTGATTGGTCCATTTCTTAATAGTTAGCTCTGTTATTTTCTTTCATTCTACATTTGTTGTGCAGGACAATGACACTCTTTGAAATGATTGACAAAAAAAAAAAAATCTATGTTCATAAAATGTTTAATCTCTCTATAATATTTGTTGTTGTCAGTACCAGTGCTTTAAAACTGGCAATTCAAAAGCAATGGAAAAAATGCTTGGCTGTCTGCGAACAACATGTACTTGTCTCAACTGGTCCGCGACACAAAAAGGTTGGGGACCACGGGGTTAGAGGACTTCTTTGATTGGCTACATTCCGTTCACATCACAGTCCATGGAGTCGCTTTTTGGTCAGAACTACTGACCACGTCTAATATTTAACTCATTCAATCCCAGCCATTTTCACTGGAGCAACCCCCTCAATCCCAGCGTTTTACTGGATTTTGACTGATCTTGCAAGGACCACAGAATATTTGGTTCTAATGCTATATAAACATGGAGCCAACCAAAATAAAGTTTGGACTCCCTTCTTTCAGCAGAAAAAAAGATTGTTTCTATCTTTTTCCATTCTCCAGCAATTGGCATTACAAAATGGTTAAGTTTCATGGAAATGGCGATTCCTGTGCAAAAAACTGAGAAAAAGAGCTTTTTGTAAACGCATGCATTTCAAGCACGTGAGGCACCACTGCCACCTACTGGTCGCATTTCTACAGGATTTACAATGCAAACGGCTTATTCTCCTTCACAGATAGCATCAGACCCTCCTCCTCTCGATGACGCAAAAAAAGACTTAGACGTACAAGTATGTTCTTGGTAGGCGGGGCCTAATTTTAAAAAGACGAACAGGTACGTCTTGTGGAATGAACGCGTTAGTAAGATTGTCGGGCGGTCTGGGTTTGGACCATATTTTCAAGACACTCTGACTCAGTCAAACAGGAAGATAACCTTGTAGGACAAAATCTTCTAAGACATAAGATTGTCGGGTGTTGGTCAAGAAAAGGCAAAATCGGGGCAAAATCCACCCAATTGACGTTATGTGTGTGCCAGGGCTGAGGAATTTGTTGTCCTATTTCTTTGTGATAATGTGAGCATGAATCAAGAGCTACTCACCACATAGAGTTGCTTCCAGAGGACACCCCACTCCTGCAGTGTCGAGGTGGTCTCGGTGATGATGGGGTCCTCGAGGGGCACCGCCGTCTCACACAACCTGACATAAACATTTGCATGAAGAGGAGGGTGCATGAGACACACCACCACAAAACACATTTAGGAATGAGTGTAATTCAAGCCGAAATGGAATTGGTCAAACCACCGGGACGCAGAGGGTGTGTCATCAAATTCTCACAAAAATATTTCACGTGTGCAGGTCAGGAGGTGATGACAATTTTGTCTGTTTTTTGAGATCTTTAGGCTCGGCCCTGATTGCCTGTCAATCAAAAGACTGACAATGGAGAGCGTGAGTGTCAAAGGTATGGCTCATAAGCCAGAACTGGACCTTCGGGGGTCCTGTCCGACCCGCGCACAGAAAATACAGTCGCTGCCATTTTTCAAAAAAAGGAACTGTGTTCTTTGCTAATTTTGTCCAGTAGAGGCACTGACGACCACTTAAAATGACAATCTGAAATTGGGTGCTCGTCGCAATTTCACACCTGATAATGATGCACTTGTGAATGCTAAAAGAGGCGGAGCTTCGCGAGCAAAGCCAGTCTTCCAGTCTCCTTCATATAAAGTGCTGTACCATCTTTGCAATGGATGCTTGTATTAAAATGAGTCTTTGCTGTAAGAAGTATTTTAGGACACTGAAAATTGCAAATGATGCATTCACAGCTTCCAGGTGAAAAGTTGCGGGTTTGGTTGGAACCCATTTGCTTTTTTCACGCAGTGTCACAACGGAGGCGAACCGAACATCTTTCTTGTCATAACTCTGGAGTAAAACAGAGTCGCAAGCAAAAGGAGAACATCTCAACTCAAGAAAGCATGGCCTGAGATTTGAAATTGAAACTTTCTTGTGGTGAGACAACCAGTGTGCTCCCCTCTCACAGCACCAAGACCAAAATGTAGGGAGCATGCCAGTGCATCAACTGTTGTCACGACAAGGGGGAAGCCACTCACTCCATGAATCTAAGTGATTATCAGTGCAGGGAACACTTTGGGAAAAAGCAATAGATGCATCACATCATTAACTCCACAAGAAAGTAAAACAGACTTCCCAGATTGCAGCTCCTGGAGCGAAAAAGTAGAATCATGTACATTTCAAAGTTGGTACAGTACTTTTTAATTGTTTGAGCGCAAACATGAAGAAACCCAGCTGGAGAGGAAATTCCTGGTTAGTTCCACTAGTTAAGGCAACTAAACATTCCTACTCCTCAGTATTCTTGTATAGCACCCAACCAATTCCATCCTTTATCTGAACTGCTTTATCCTCACGAGTGTGGCGGGTGCGCTGGAGCCTATCCCAGCTGTCTTCGGGCAGTAGGCGGGGAATACCCTGAACCGGTTGCCAGCCCATCGCAAGGCAGAGATAGACAAACAACCATTCACGCTCACAATCACACCTCGCAACACTTGGGAGCGTTCAATCTACTATGCATGTTTTTGGAATGTGGGAGGAAACCGAGTACCAGGAGAAAAACCACACAGGCAAGGGGAGAACAGGCACTCCATGCAGGAAGGCCAGGGCCAGATTCAAACCTCTGTATTGTGAGGTGGACGTGGTAACCAGCCAACCACCACCATGCCAATCTCGAAGAGCAGTGATTGTCAAATTGTGGGACCACCACTGGTACAAAAGAATCTCTATCGTATAGTTCAGTTGAACAGTAAATCCCCTTCCACTGCGGGTGTTACTTCCAGACCTCACCCCACCACCCCACAATATAGACACACCCGATATAAATGGTCTTTCAATAATCTTTCTATTCTCTTCAACAAAAATAAGGCTGACGCTACCTGTTTTTTCCTCTTCTTTCAAATGTAACAATACTGTGCCGCCACCTAGTGGCCGAACTGTAAGCCAAAAAAAGTGAGTTGTATAATTAGACAAAACAAAATCTGTTGGTCATTTCGCAGACAAGGACGAGCTGGCATATCTGAAAGATGGAGGTTAGCACCACTGTGGGTGTGAACACATTCTACAATAATTCAGAGGGGTTGGTCAGTCAGTCAGTCAGTCAGTCCTCTTCGTCCCGTCTGGGACATAAGGCCTCAGTCAACTCTATCCATCGTGCCCTGTCTCTGGCGATGTGTTGGGCTTGTCCCCATGTGAGATCCCTCTCTTTCAGCTCCGCCATCACAGTTCGACGCCA
>CAAKHF010006613.1:5583-21476 GCA_901007745.1 Hippocampus kuda | reverse complement strand
CCGTCAGATGCAGGAAAGCGACTTTGTCTTGGTTATTTGCTCCAAGGGTCTGTGTCGCAAAGTTGGGTCTTCAGAACAAGACCTCTTGGGTTCTAAGTTGATGGTCAGCCTCATTGGAGCGGAAGTGGGCCGAGCCAAATGTGACGGCAGGGACCTCTCCAAGTACATGGCAGCGATATTTAATTACTCAGAGGAGGCAGATATCCCCACCGAACTGGGTCTGGTCTTCCGCTACAGGCTAACCGCTGACTTGCTGCTGCTTTTCTCACAACTACACCAAGTGCGCCTTCACACTCCAGGGCGCTATCTAAAGATAAACAATATCTCAGAGCAAGATTTTGCCATGTCACCTTCTGGACGGGCTTTGCAGCAGGCGATCAGTGACTCGGAGAAGGCGATGAAGGAAAACAGTTAGCAGGAAGGCAGTGAAGGAAATGCATAGGAGAAATAAATGAGAATACCTTTTTTATATTCTTGCTGATATTTTACAGGCTACCCTATATTGTCTTGACAGATAGCCTATTTTGAAAAAAAAAATGCAGAAACCCCCCAAAAAAACATCCGGTCCATTCCATACCGGCCAAAGTTAATAACCTGTGGTGGACCATCTGAAGTTAATGACAGCCGCTAACCTCTCCTAAGTGGCCTGAAATGAAGATGTAGGAAGCTAAACTGTTACCGCTGATGTCCCCCATGAACATTTTCCTTCTACCTCCGCAATGCACTTTGACCTAGGAAATGTGTCGATATGGTATTAATTGTAGTTATTTGCACCGCAGGATGTATGAGAGCTTGAGATGAACGTACTCTGAAACAAGTGTTCTCATAAAGTTTGCTGTTCTATGGAAAGAAATATTGTGAAACAAATGTCACAATGCTGTGATTACTGATTTTTATGAATAAGCTATTTGTGGTGTACTTGGATGAATATTTATTACATTAATGTATGGAGTTTCAAAAATGTGTACTACACTAAATCATATACGTACAGTATACTGTGCCAGAACAATATTCAAATGAGTATGAATGTGTGAATTGTGGTTTTCTAAGTTGTGAGTAGGAGTCAGGTTTGTGTACGATGGACAATGAGTACTCACATTGACTTTGACTTGTTGGATTGTAATGTGTGTATTTCAACGAACAATTCAAATAGTAGTCAGCTTTTATAAACACAATTTACACAGATTCATTTTTCCAGTGTGTGACAGTCCTTGTGTAGAACCTCATCCCACTAAAATGGGTTCTTCTCTTTGCACTGGTTGTGCACTATGCATTTTGTGATATTTATGATATGATGCACAGTTAATGATGCAACTTAATATACAAGCTCTTCTGTGAAACATATGTACAAGACATCAGCGTAGAGGAGACAATCTTTGTAATGTATAAACGACTTATTTTGTATAGTATGTTATCTATTGCTTTTCTATACCCAAAATCTAATAAAGAAGTACCCTCGGGTGTATTCAATGTGTCATGTGACAATCACTCTACAATATATGATTATCTCGAGTTGTCAACAAACGACAGTAAATTTCTTTAAAAAGTGTGGCAGAAAGTAATGAGATGCCAAGATCAAGATGGCAATGTCGAGCAACTTTGTCCTCTAGTGGTTGTAAACGGCATACGACATGACAGCATGATCTTCCAGTACTGTAATAGATAAAATAGTATTAGTCCCTAAAAAGCGGAAAATGTTTTCTTGATGTGTCAAGACAATAAATTCCTGTATTTATAAATAATACTTCATGTCACCTTCTGAAATTTGCTCAGATATCTTGGCATTTTCTCAGCCAGTTTTGTGATGCTGTATGCCTACGAATGTCTTTCATTTCACAACAGTGCATGATCAAAAGTTAATAGCTTGAATTTATTGACCTGTGGGGTTATTTGAATTTGAAGTTTTGTACAAACTTTTGACTGGCACTTAAACAAAATCCGTCGGGGAGTTCTACCACGTGTATTTCATGCGATGTTGTGGGTTGCCAGAAGCGTGTTCACCCTTCCCATGGTTGATGCAATATCCGCCGTAACTGTATCTAAACCTTTATTTCGTTCTTTTTTTTTTAATCTTTAACCATGATTTCTTTTAAAAGTGAATATGTTAAAAGTCAAAGCAAATAAAGCGTAGTTGAGGTTGAAATGGTGCATTTTCGTGGCTGGAGTAGCAGAATCTGGCAACACAGTAGAAGCGCAACACAAGCTGGAGCTCAATTCCGGCTTTCGCTTGGTGTCGGACAGCGTGGAGACATGGTACTCGACTTGGACCTCTTTCGGACAGACAAAGGCGGTGATCCTGAACTTATCCGTGAGGGTCAAAGGAAACGCTTTAAGGATGTTACGCTCGTGGACAAGCTGGTCGCCGCGGATACAGAATGGAGAAAGTGTAAGATGCTCCCTTCTCGTTCAGTCACAGGAGAGAATGCTAACATCGTAGCCACTGATGCTAACGTCAGTGTAACGCCGTTAACGATTTCACTGATTTTAATATTGTATCTACCGTCTGTCGTTTAGTTGTGTGTTGTTTAACACGTGAAATGAACCAATAATTTAAGGACATTGCCACTGTTCGGCATCAAAATGCACATGGAAAAGCTTAAAAAAGAGTGTTTAATCCATATGTAGTTTGTTTCCACCCACACCAACGCCGCAGTGGCTTTCGCGTTCCCCTGCAGTGCAGGTGGCAGTGCATTCAACATTTTTCAATTAAACTTTTTACAATGGGTGTGGTTAACTTCCCCCGAATTTACCGTGTTCTCATTTCAAACCACAAACGAGTCTCTTTAACTTAGTCGTGACAGTTAGTGTTTTTCACTAGGGTTTGATGCGATGTGTCAAGTCTGCATATGCTACCTCGCTATGGTGCTAATATTAGCATCACTCAGCCAGGAAAGTAAGCCAAAAAAGGCAACAGTTTTTGGTTAACTGTGTGAATGTCGAAAATGTGCACCTACACACACAAACACTACTGTCGTTTTAATTAAATACTTAGTTATGTGGGATGCATGACGTTGAGTTGGTTTAGCTTGGCCGGCTAAGAACGTGCAGTCTGACGCAATACCGACTGTTCGTTTGACAACCTCGCCCAGCTGGCTGACTCCACCACGCGTGTCATTGTGACCCACACTGCAGACACAGTACACAGTGTTATTTGTTGCTTTGATTTCTTGTGCACACTCCACTATATTATGATTGTGCGAAGATCACCGGCAAATAAGTTTCCATGAGAGCTGTCCATGAGAAACGTATTCCCATAATGCATCGCTCACTGTCTCACACAGGCCGCTTCACTGCAGACAACCTCAACAAAGCAAAAAACCTATGCAGCAAGAGTATTGGGGAGAAAATGAAGGTATCAGCTTGACCTTTATAAAAAGGAGTGTCAAGTTATTTATTTTTGTTTGTTAACCTTTGACCCATCATGTCATTGAAGAGGAAAGAACCCATTGGGGAAGATGAGTCAATCCCTGAAGCGGCACAGAATCTGGAGGCGCTCACGGCAGATATACTCTCGGTATGTGGTACTTTAGTGATTACATGTTTGCACTTGCATGAAATAGAGAAATGCCCCCCCCCCCCTCCAAATTTAAAACAGTCCCCAGGAGTTTTCATAAAAGGTCTTTGACAGTCTTCCATAAAAAGAAAGAACATATGAAGCTTTTACCTCCTTGATGGAATATTTTTAGTTTTAAGGGAAAGAGGTGCCACTGCTTATCTTGCCATCTTTGCAGCTGGGCCAATGACAATTATGGCTTTTGTCTGACCAGAGTTGGAACTATGAATTTTGGGGGCGAGTGGCAACAACAAGCTACAAATTTTTTTTGATTTGTGTTGTGGATGCATGCATGTGGTGCATGAAGCGGACATATTCACTAACGCTCATCCGTACACTGCAGATGGGTTTACTTTTTGGTTTTGGCATGATAATCCAGAGACCAGTTATCCAGAGAGCCAACAATTTGCATACAAGTCATTAAAAATCAAGTTTCCATAACTTGTCCCCTTTAAGAGTTTTTATGAGTAGTTCATCTTTAAATTTTAACTGTGGCTTCCTTCTTCCCCACCCTCCTTTCTTTCTTTCTTTCTTTCTTTCTTTCTTTCTTTCTTTCTTTCTTTCTTTCTTTCTTTCTTTCTTTCTTTCCTTCCTTCCTTCCTTCCTTCCTTCCTTCCTTCCTCCTTCCCTCCCTCTCCCTCCCTCCCTCCTTCCCTTTCTGTGTAGGCCCTAACAGTGACCCAAATCAAGAAGGTGCGTTTGCTGGTGGATGAGGCCATGCTAAAAACTGATAGTGAACGGTTGAAGCTGGAGGGGGAACGCTTCTCATACCTGAGGGAGATTGGAAATCTTCTGCACCCATCCGTGCCCATCAGCAACGATGAGGTGGGTGTCTGAATTCAAGAATTCCCCTCGGAAGTTCGAGAATCAGAATATTGTCAAACACACATGCATTTACTGCAAACACTTTCAGACTTGTACAGTTGACCCTCATAGGGAGAATTCAAGTATACTTTTGGTGCCCATTTTTTACAAATCTGTTACACAGAAACACACACGCAAATGTTCGTTAGTAATCCCATCTTGGTGTCCGTTGCTGTTTTTGCAGGATGCAGACAACAAGGTGGAGCGCACATGGGGTGACTGCAGTGTCCAGAAGAAGTACTCGCATGTTGACCTGGTGGTTATGATTGACGGCTTTGAGGGGGAGAAGGGGGCCGTCGTGGCTGGGAGTCGAGGCTACTTCCTGAAGGTGAACTCGCGGAGCATGTCCACAAACGCTCGCCTACCTTTCCTGTCTTTTACCTTTCTTACTCTTCGACTCTCTTGTCGTTCAGGGCCCGCTGGTGTTCCTTGAACAGGCTCTAATCAACTACGCCATGAGGATCTTGCACAACAAGAACTACACCATGCTTTACACGCCCTTCTTTATGAGGAAAGAAGTCATGCAGGAAGTGGCCCAGCTCAGCCAATTTGATGACGAGCTTTACAAGGTAAATCATCCCAAATGAGAGAGTAATGCGTAAAAGGTGTTTCTGAAAAATATTAACCGAGACTCATTTATCCTAAAAAAATAGACCCAATCTGAAAGTCTGAAATTGTGCCTTTTTGTAATTTTTGTTTGAACGGGAATTGTCCAGTATTGTTTTTGTTTGGCACAAATTTTCCATAAAGACCACAACATCTTAGCCACAGAGAGATAAATACAGGGTGTTGACGTCTGGCTTCATTGTCATTTTAGTCCACATATACAGAAAACAATTCAAGCATAAGTGGGCCTTTTTGCTACTGTATAATTCTCCTCTTTTAATTCGTAAAGCCATTCCCATTATCCACCATAAATATACAAACACGTTATTTTGAGTGGCACTAATTTGTTGAAAAGAACACAATGGTAAACAACAAAACTGGGTTGTAGCGTTTCCCCAAAAGAGGATTATTGCTACTTTTGAAGTACCATATTTTCCACGCTATAAGGCGCTTCGGAGTATAAGGCGCACCTTCAATGAATAGCCTATTTTCAAACTGTTTTCATATGTAGGGCACACAGCATTATAAGGCGCATAGAATAGAAGCTACAATGGTGGCTGTGGTTGCATTATACATCCACTAGATGAGGTATGCTAAAGGGAATACAATACAATACAGCTTTATTTATACAGCGCTTTCACAACCGCTGCAGCTGTAACAAAGCACTTTACAGAACAATTTTAGGTGCGCCTTATAGTGCGGAAATTACCGTAGGTTTTTTGAATACATGGCTGGAATGAATAAGAATAAGTACTATTACCCTTCAAGGGAAGTTAGCATTTTGTTCCAAATCAATCACCACTGTAATTATGTTTCTGCGTACTTAATGCTGGCCCTGGGCAATTTTTGTCTTGAGTTTGAGTCGTTTACCTCCTGTGGGTTTCTGCGTAGGTCATCGGTAAAGGCAGTGAGCGAGCAGACGACAACTCCATCGACGAGAAGTACCTCATCGCCACTTCTGAGCAGCCCATTGCGGCATTCTTGAGGGAAGAGTGGCTCAAGCCCGAGGACCTGCCCATACGCTACGGCGGCTTCTCCACCTGCTTCAGACAGGAAGTGGGCTCTCACGGCCGAGACACACGTGGCATCTTCAGGGTGCATCAGTTTGAGAAGGTTGGCCTTGTCAGACCAAGGTGGTTCTCATCCGTTTAAGGTGGCACTGAAATGTCTTCTCACCCCACACCACACCCCTGCTTAGATTGAGCAATTTGTCTATGCATCACCGCACGACGGAAAATCGTGGGAGATGTTTGATGAAATGATCGGGACCGCAGAGGAATTTTACCAGTCTCTCGGGATTCCATATCGCATCGTCAACATCGTCTCTGGTATGTCTGACCTCCTACCTACCACATCTGTTGCCATTTCAAAACGCACAATAGATTGTTTTCCCCACGAAACGTCATCTATTAACATGTAGTTTGTCCACAGATCCTTAAAAAAACCACTTCAATTTGATTTTCCACAATTAATTCTTAAGTCACCAAAGAATGATATTCTTAAAATACCTTCACGCTGACAAATGTCTTAAAATGCCTCTCGTTGTCCAATCGTGTTGACCTAGCTGACAAGAAAAAATATTTGAAATAACGCAACTTCATTTTGTTGAGGTGGATTGCATGAAATAATGCAAATACAAATCTTCTTAAAATAATGGAGTGTAACTCTGAGTCCATAGAACGACTAAGACCTTTTACATTTGATCAAAGTACAGTGGTTAGTTTGTCAACTCAGGAGTTCTATTTGTTCCGTGACCGAGCTTAGAACACAATATTTTTGTATCTCGAATCAATATTCTCCATTAAAATGAATTCAAAATGTCATTAATTCTCTCCAACCTCTAGAAAAGCTGCCACAATTTTAACTGCTAAGTAGGGGCAGTCTTAAGTCTCGGGGTGCCAATGGCGTAACATTTTATTATCGTCTATCAGAAGAAACAAGACTATTCCTGAAACCAGAAAAATGTAGCCACAGTGTCGGCAGCACTGAAAAGGGAAGTCGTTGCTCTTGATTGCTTGTGCAGCCCACACACGAACCGTCTATTGAAATATGCTCTGCTCTTGGACCAACCAAAAGAAAGAAGGTGAAACGAAACAAATCACTAATTGCCGTTAATGACAAACCAGATCCACAGCAACATGGTTTTATTGACACATACATTGGCAGGAACACATCCCATTACCTTTTTGCAGCAAAATGGCAATTTTCTATCGACCAATCAGTGAACAGATGACAACCAGCAGTAGTCTGCACTTTTTTGAGAAAACCTGGCAATGCAGACAACTCGCAAGCACTAGTTGCTTATTTTTAACAGAGAGAAACTGAAATCGCCTTTAAGGATGTGCTCCGCAGTCGTTTGAATTCAAGTAAACTTTCGTCTCATTCATCTTCAGGTGCCCTCAATCACGCCGCCAGTAAAAAGTTGGATCTGGAGGCCTGGTTCCCGGGATCCGGGGCTTTCCGCGAGCTGGTCTCCTGCTCCAATTGCACCGACTACCAGGCCAGACGCTTGCGTATCCGCTACGGACAGACCAAAAAAATGATGGACAAGGTGGGGAGTGCAGCAATCGATAAGTTTTGGTCATTGTAAGTGTTTAATGTGTGTGAGTATCAGTGAGGTCACAGTGAAGAAAGATAAGAGATAAGATATCCTTTATTTGTACCACACTGGGGAAATTTACAGTCTACAGCAGCAAGATTGTGGGTAGAAAGAAAAAAAAAACACTGTTCAAATAAGTGCAATATAAATACAAATATGGATAAGGTCGCAGTGCTATTTACAATTGTTTTTCACATCATTTAATTAATTATATTTTTATTTATTTATTTATTTTTTTTTATTTTATTTTTTATTCAGCAGCCTGACAGCAGTCGGTAGGAACAAACGGCGGTATCGCTCTGTCTTGCAGCGCGGGTGTAACAGTCTTTGGCTGAAGGAGCTACCTAGTGCTGTCAGGGCAGGCTGGAGGGGGTGGGCGGGACTGTCCATCATAGCTTTTAGCTTAGTTAGCATCCTCCTGTTGCCCACCTCCTCCAGAGTGTCGAGGGAGCAGCCCAGGACAGAACTGAACAGAAGTGAGACATCATGCGTTTCACAACTTGACAGCACCCCTTAGAGGGTGCAATTTCCACTTAGTTTCTGTGACCATTTTGAAGAAGAAAATAACAAATGTAATCTTATGCATCGATGGGTTCCTAACCATCGATGCCTGGGACGCTTTGGGTTTGACTTTTAAAAAGCTTTACAACATCGGACTTTACAGCAAGTATTGCCTATTGCTTTTCCATGTTCGGAAAAGACATGCTCATTTTTCCACGTATGCAGTCAATTGTATCGACTTTCATTCTCACTGCTTTTTGTTGTGGGTGCAAGAGCATTTCAAGTCTTCTTTAAGTACAAGCCAACACAAACAGGCAAAGTGGATTGAATGAGTGAAGCAAGTTAGCGTGCCAATACGTCTCGTCAACAAATTTTTAAAACTCTGTACAGTAATCCCTCGTTTATCGCGGTTAATGGGGACCAAAACCACCCGCGATAAACGAAAATCCGCGAAGTAGCGACCAATTAACATATACAGGTTAAAAAAAAAAAAATTAAGTCCGCAAACAGTCCGTGAGAAGCTGCAAAACAACAGCGAGTCACATAGAGCAACATATACAGTACTGTACTCCAGGTATATGAGGAAAAAAAAATTATGAATATGTTTGAAAAAATCCGCGATGCACCGAATCCGTAATAAACGAACCGCGAAATAGCGAGGGATCACTGTATTTCTCCAAAAAAATATATTCTTTTGTCACAGTTGACAGACATATTTGTAGGAGTCTGAACTTACAACTACGATTCTCTTCGTCTGCTTTTTCCCCCAACACAGGACTTAATTTTCATTGCAGAAAGACATCGAATTTGATGACCGGTAGTTGCGCAAGGAAACTTATTTTTGGAAACACCCTCATCTATGGCTGCACTCTGAAGACGCTCCCTGTTTTTCCTGTTTCCAGGCAGAGTTTGTTCACATGCTTAACGCCACCATGTGCGCCACCACGCGCGTGATGTGCGCCATCCTGGAGAATTACCAAACAGAAGAGGGCATCCTTGTTCCTGAGAAGCTCAGGGAATTCATGCCACCTGGTAAATCGAGTGACCGTGCTGAAAGCTGTTAAGATCAAGAACACGACCATGACATTTTGTTGAACCCGTGTGCAGAGGTCGCAGCGGGAGGGGGCTTTTAGTTACATCACTTAAGTCAAGTCAGACTTAAATTTCCATTTTTTGTAGGGCTGGCAACTTGGTGAAATGTTTTGACAGACTTGACCCGAGTTTTGTTTACCTCTCGTCGCTGTCCTGTGAAAAATACATGTCAGTTTGTGCCATTTGAAACCATTTTTACATTCATGTAAACATTTAAAAGGTGACAAAATTGGACCCACATATTTTTCACACAACAGTGATGATTTGTAAAACCTGCGATTTTCCAGGTACTATAAAAACTTTGCAAATTTCAGGCTGTTGAGGCTTTTTTTTCCCTCCTCCCCAAGAAAAGCACATTTTTGTGTAGTGCATGCAAACTTGGCTCGCCACCAGTATGCTTATATGCCAAGTGACACCTCATGAGGCAAGTATCTTGGAGGGAATGCCAATGATGATTGCATTTGGGTTGAAGAATATGTTTTGGATTAAAATCGTGAAAAGAGGTGGATACATGCACGGTGATCCTGAATCTTCACTGTTTGACATTGGCATTCGTCATTTCGTACGTTTTTTTTTTTTTGAGGTACCAGTTCAGGGTCTGCTCAAGTATTTTTGCCGTTTGTCGCAGGCTTCAATCTCTGTCTCCTGTGAATAGTGTCGATATATCGTACAGGAGGAGGTTGACCAAATATCCCGTTTGTTCTTGCTTTGTAATACCAGATTTGTCCACTTGTCTCTGCTGTTTATCAAGGTATGACCGAAATCATCAAGTTTGTCAAACCGGCGCCCATCGACCAGGAGATGTCCAAAAAGGCAAAGAAACAGAAGAACAAGCAGGCGGGAGATCAGAGCCTCCCCGACGCCATGGAGCAGATGTCGGTCAACAACTCCTAGATGCGCAAATGATTAAATGCGATGAAATTGGAACACCGAATTCTTTTGGAGAGGGAAGAACAACAAATGTTGGCACTTTTAAATGATAAATGTTGATTCTCCACAATGCTTTTGTTGGCTCCATCCTAACAGTCTGTCCCAAAATTGACACAGGGAGAGTTCATGTGCAATTTTCGGCTGTCATAGACCATCTCATAAAATGGCTCACTCACATTCCGAGCCGAACACAAACGAGATGACTGTAATGTCTGGCTTTTTTTTGTTTTGCTAGTGCTTTGAAATGCAGGGGACCACTGTAGTGTAGTACTACTGTAAATCTGTCCTCAAAAGTTCATTTAAGGTCGAACACAATTTGGGAAAGGAAAAAAAAAAATCCTCCAAAGGTTGGTGCATGTTCTAAAGCTGTCACAACCATCTGGTACATTTTTATCTTGAGAATTTCTGGTGTGTCAACTTAATTTGAGGTTCTGAGTTCCCCTCATATTGCCTTTTCCCTCTTGTTTCATCATGTCACTGTTGGAACTCATCCAGTCTGTATCAAGAGACTCACCGAGTGGCTCTTACTGTAAGCATATTAAATCCGGGTCATATGGAAGTTTTTTTGTTCTTCTTCTTTTGTCTGTCCTAAAATGCCTTTCCAGTTTAAATTCTTGCGCAGTTTTCATTTGCAACTGGTCACCAAGGATATCTGATAACGGATAATAAGGAAGATGCAAGTTATTCATTAACTCCAGCAGACTTTAGTCCCGTCCACTAAAGGAAGTCCTTATTGTCTACTGTCAAAACGGAAAGCTGAAGTTACATTTCTCTTTCCATTACTGATATTTACATTGTGTTTATATAAATAAGAGCTGTTGCCCACTTGGCTGAATCTTCTCGCAGCAAGGATGAGTGACACAGAAGATGACAATGAGATCTCTTTTACAGTGAAGGTAAGTACCGGTAAGTATTCTCGACCGATTCTTGAACGTGACAATTCAGCAAATCGGAGAATAATGTTCAGTCCGATCTCAATCAAAAGATCTCGGTGTGGTGAAATTCTAGGATATAACAAGCCTGGTTTATGCATCACCCTATGTGGTTGTGTACACTAGTTTCTCGGCCGAGTGGAGGTGGTCCGCCATAACGGACTGAATATCCTGGAGGAAGCTGCTCAGAGTCTCAAGGTAACAAAATATAGCTGCACCCTTTCCATGGTATCTCACGAAGTACACCTGCACAAGAAAATGAGATCCAATACAGGTGAATGTAAACATCTGGTTTTCTGAGTTTATTTTGATTGACGCTGTTAAATGAGCTTGCTGATGAGCTGTTCATTTGAATCAATTTTTTTTGGAGGAGTGAGACTTTGCGTACATGCTGGATAGGGTCCCTGGAGGACCATAGTTGGACACCCCTGATGCAGAGTATTCAGTTAATTTAGCATGCATGGATTTGGAATGGGCAGCCCAGTGGTTAGTGCATTGACCTCACGGTGCAGCGGTACCGGGTTCAATTCCAGCTTTGGCCTCCCTGTGTGGAGTCTTCATGTTCTCCCTGGGTCTGCGTTGGTTTTCGCTGGGTACTCCGGTTTTCTCCCAAATTCCCATAAACATGCATGGCAGGCTGATTGAACACTCCAAATTGTGCCTAGGTGTGAGTGTAGATGGTTGTTCGTCTCTGTGTGCCCTGCGCTTGGCTGGCAACCAGTTCAGGGTGTCCCCGAAGACCGCTGGGATAGGCCCCAACACCCCCCGTGACCCTTGTGAGGATAAGTGAATCGGAAAATGGATGGATGTATTTGGAATATAGGAGTAAATCAGAGGATGCATATGCAAACTCTCCATAGGGAGATTGGAGCTGACCTAGTGCAAAGTAGTTGAACGATTCATTTTCATGATGTGAAATTGTGTATTTTACCAATAAATATATATATTTTGAATTTCCAACTAATCAGTTTACCAATTAAGGAGATTTTAACTAGCCTCTGGGGGTGTGGGTCTCCTGTTACAAGTTGTTGAAACTTTAAAATACGTGTCAACCTCAAGGCTGGCCACCGGGCCACCTTTTAAAATAGATTGAAAAGTACAACAAACATTTTTTACGAGCATCTGATTTCAAAATTAGTTATCGATCAATTTATTGTATCGGCCTACATGTGATAATTGGAAGCAAAATCATATATTTATTTGGGTTCACAGTCATTGGCCTTCCAAGGGAAACCATAACTGCGATGCAGCCTGTGACAAAAATTTGTTTCACACAGGTGCTTTAGATGAGTCTAAGTGTTTGTGTCGTCAAATGAAAGAATGCATGGGGTTGTATGGGGTTGTATGTGATTTCCGGGCCATACTTTACTTCCCCAAGGTGGAAAAGCGACATTTTATAAAAATGTTTCTCACATTGGATCTCATTTGACGGTGTACATAATGTTGCGATAAACGCCGTTTAAAGCTGTCCCCTGTCATCCACAAGACGCTCGACTCACACGCTTCAGAAAAGGCTGCAAAGAAGAGCAAAGTCCATCTCTTTGTGTCTCTGAGCGGGATTGACATCTTGGAAAACAAAACCAAGGTGCGCAACACCCCCCAAAAACAAAACCAAGACCTTCAAACATCCTCGTCTGACACAAACTTTGTCCTCCCGTCAGTTTCTGCTGTACACCTGCCCCCTCCCCACGATTTCCTTCTGCGCCGTCTTGCCCTCGTCGCCCAAAGTGTTCGGCTTTGTGGCCAAGCACCCAGCGGTCGACATGTACCATTGCTACTTGTTCAAGAGCGAGACTTTGGTGAGCATGCGTACATTTCACACCAACTATACGTCGGCCTTTCGATACGACTCCCAATTTCCAAAACTTGTTCTCAGTCGTACGTGCTGGTCTCGGCCATCGGCGACGTCTTCCGAGCCGCGAAAAAAGAAGAGAGCGTCAGGGGCAGTCGAGACCTGATCGTGGAGGCACTCAGGCACAAGGTCGGCAAAATGATGACACAATCTACCGTATGTCCAATAGTCTACAACATGATCACTGTTTTGTCACTTTCAGAACAAAATGCTACAAAAGGAGAATTCCGAGCTCAAGAGGAGGCTTGCGGACCAGAACAACCAACAATAAGAAGATGAGATTGGAGTGTTTCTGCGCCTGCATGTAACTAACTATGACAGTGATCCCTCGCTATTTCGCGGTTCGTTTATCGCGGCTTCGGTGCATCGCAGATTTTTTCAAACATATTCATAAATAAAAATCTTTTTTTTTTTTTTGAAAGTCCCGTAAAAAGCAGGTCTCTTCCATCCTTAATTGACTAATCATAAACACGTCTGCTGCACGCAGGGGGATGCTGGCCTCTGCGTGTGTGTGTGTGTGTGTGTGTTAGTGCGCTCTGCTCAAGCGCAAAGGCCCACGTGGGGCTTTTTTCTTTTAATGTATATGTTAATTGGTGGCTACTTAGCGGTCGCGGCTGGTTTTGGTCCCCATTAACCGCGATAAACAAGGGATTACTGTATAGCCTACCAACAAAACGAACCGGCCTCCTTGTTTATTTGCAAAGTTAACAATGTCGAGTCAATTTAAAATGAGCCAACAAAACAAGAACAGGAAAACACAAATTCATAAACTTCTGGCAACTGTCAGAATGTTGTTATTGGGATCACCGTTTTTCATAGTTGAATCCATATGAAAACTCGGTATCGCTAGGTTCACTTAAAAAAAAAGTATTACAGAAACAACTGTACACAAATTAACTTGGAGACATCTGGGAAAATAACGTCGCTGACACTCTTGTCCGTGCTTGGCTGCTGAAATATTGAGGTCTGTTTTCTACCAATCTTTATACATTACTCGCTAGCTTTTTGTTCGTTGTTTTTTAAGCTTTTGGCAGTCTGATTTATTGAAAGTGGAGGGTTTTTTTCTCTCTCTCTCTGCAGCATCATCACATCATTCTGGACACGACGAGTCTTGAACTAACTTTTAAGATCAACTTCCTCCCGTCCTTTCCATGATGACTGAGCAGGCTGACCTTGGCACTCTATTTCCGTCTTTTGTCCTCACCATATTTCTTTTGCCCTTTAACAAACATTTACAGTTTTGGATGTTTGATGACTGACGATCTGGTTCAGGGTGTCCCCCGCCTACTGCCCAAAGACAGCTGGGACGGGCTCCAGTATGCCTCGCGACCGTTGTGAGTGTAAAGCGGATCAGAAAATGGATGGATGGATAAACCCCATAGCTTCTATGTCATGAAAATGTTAAAAATAATTTGTTAAATACATACTGCTAAAAATCCCACGATGGTACAAAGTGAGAAATGAACAGACAGCCCCTGTTTGTGCCCAAATAGTCTGTGAGTGAACGCGAAGATACTTTGAGCGCAATTGTTCTACCCTAGTGGAGAGTTGGAAAACTGCAGTTTTGTGAACTTTATGACTAAAAATTAAATGGGGAAAAAAAAATCCTCAACTTCCCCAAAATTCAGGTTTCCAAATTGTAATGTTCCCATCGGAAGTAACTACAGTCATGTATTGTATATCTGAATTTAGTGGAATACTCTACATACAAACATACTACATATGAAATAGACATCATTTTATTCATTTCCATAACTGCATCCAGTAAAAAAAAAAAAAAAGGTTTTTTTTTGTTCATATGTTAATGTTGCATAAATTGGACAGATAAAACATGAAAAAAAGACCAGTGAGATATAAGACTATTAGCCTTGTTTTACTTTATGAAGCCTCATTATAGACAACACACCCTGCATTTTTGTTTTGTTTTTAGCCCAACAAATATGCTGTCAAGCCACACACAATGAGAGCCACATCAATGCCTAACCAACCAAAACACATTCGCAACTCTGGCACCAAAATTTCCATCATCGGGTGAATAAAATGGATTTGTTTCTGTTTACACCGCCACCCCCTTTTGCACTCTTTTTCCATATTTGGATGTTTCCCTCTGACCTATTCCTCACTCTGTTGTTCCACCTTTTCCTCATTTCGCCATCTTCCAGAAATAAGCCATTAAATCTTTGTTCATCCAAACGACATACTGAGTGGAGACCGTTCCTGCCAAGTATGCTGCTTGCTAAAGCTGAAAGATACTTTGGACAATAAAATATTGTGGAAAATGCCCCCCCCCCCACACACACACAATATACTGTATATATATCTTGTAGGTGCAAAATCGCAGTGTACAAGTGAGGAATCTTCACAGGTGATTAGAAGGAGTTAATTTCACAGCATGTAAAATCAGGAGGGGGGGGGGTGGAGTTGTAAACACTGAATTCTGAGCTCACGTCTGCGAGCAGAACCTTTGAAAGAAAACTGAGGAGCTTGTAAAATATAATGCTTTAGGGGGGGGGTCTACTAGTCTCTCAGGGATGGATTCGTTATCGGGGAAGGTCTCCTGGAAGGCTCTCTTGAGGCAAAAAGGCCTGTAATAACAAAGATGTGGAGGGTAGGGGGGGGGGGGGGGGGCTTGTGGAGGTGCATGGAGAATTTTGCCTTTTAAGGGGGTCCGCTCTCTCTTGTTCAGGCCTTGTGAGCTCATGCGCAGCCATCACAACACTGAACAGATTAATTTCAAAATAAACAAGACGAGAGAAACGCATTTTCAGTGCTCCGCGCTGTACTCGTCGGGTCCTTTTTCAGGTTGTCTTGGCTTGAACGGATCGTATGTTGTTGACATACTTGGGCACAGAGAGTCTGAGGTTGAGTCAGAGGCGTGACGAGCATCCTATCAGCCGCCGTCACCGCTGTGGTTTTCTCGCTTGTTTTCCAGACAATACCAACAATGTGCTTTGGGACTGAGAC
>CAAKHF010006612.1:0-17853 GCA_901007745.1 Hippocampus kuda | reverse complement strand
ACATATATATATATTTTTTGCTTGTTTTATTGACAATCTTCAGAGGGCTATGCAAAGATTCAGCGCAGGAAGATGAGAAAAATATATGTGTGTGTGTGTGTGTGTGGGGGTGTGTGTGTGTGTGTGTGTGTGTGTGTGTGTGTGTACTGTATGCACTATGTGAGTGGCAGCACCAACAATTCGCACCAACAATTCGCACAAGCACGTTTTTTTTTGTTTTGTTTTTTTGCATAACGCTGCCTGCAGGAAGAAGGAAAAAAAGGCCAAAGTAGACATAAATTTTCTCCTCATCATCCATCTTTTGATATGAATATTGTTGATGATAAACTTGGACCCCCTCCCTGTTTGAGAAGCGACCACTCCTTTCATGTTGTCAGCTCAATGGAATCCAATGCGTGGGGGGCAGGGGGAGGGTGGGTCCCGACACCCAACAGTATTAGACATTCCCATGGAAACATTAGGTCATGATGTTGGTAGCGCTTTGCCGCTTTGACTGTTATGAGGTGCATGTGCTTACTGCCGTCCAATCCAGGGGGCGCTCATTCATACCCATATTGTGTGTGCGTGTGTGTGTGTGTGTGTGTGTGTGCGCGCGCGAGAGTGATTTATTCTCTTCATGTATTATTTTTGTATAAAATGGAAATCAATCTTAAATCATTATTTATACGTGCTGAGGAAATGTTGATATTTTGAGTAAAGGTTTTTCAAAGTGAATGTGAAACGCTGCTTGTTGTTATTTTGCTTGCCAATGCTAACTTTTTGAATTAGAATTTGTATTACCACGTAGTTATTTCTGATTTTATTTTAGTTGACCTTTTTACTACTCCGATTCTTTTTTTTTTTTTTTGTTTCGTGATTACTTTGCTCCGCAACCCTAGTGAGGATGAAGCGGTTCGGAAGATGAATGAATGAATGATTACTTTGCTTTTTTTGACGTTTTATTTTGTAGTGTATTTTTTGTTTTCATTTTTTTGTTTAATTTCATTTTATTTAGGTTTTACTTTTGTTGTGATATGCGCTTTAAATCAGTTCACATTGTTTTTTTTTTAATTTTTGGTTTTCTAATCATTTTTTTAAATTGTTTATTTTTTTACTTTTTTTTTTTTTTTTTTGCATTTTGTTTCCTTCACGGCCAACTTGGTTGTTTCGAACCAAAATTGTGACTTTTCAAGCATGACTTCAAGAGACGTTTTTGGAGGGGATGGGGGAAGTCTACTCATTGACGACCAAATTTCATGTTCAGTCCAACTGCATTCAGGGGCTGGATGAAAAAAAAAATTGCGCCACTACTAAACAAGGTCGATGTGTGGTGCTTCAGTTGAGAAGAAGACATTGCCTGAGGTCAACTGAGATAACTCGTCGGAAGGGTGACTCGATCATCATGGGTACTAATTTATGACTTGTGGTTTTCATCCTCATATGTATATGAGACATGGCAGCAAAGTTGGATGACTCGACATAAATCCCTCAATTGTGGCTGTACTCAGTACTCAGTGCTGCAGTGTCGTCGTCATCCCCCTCCCACTCCCCAACCTAAATATCTCCCCGCAGTGTGTTCTCGTATCCCCGCGTTGACCTGCAGCCCGGCATCCTGCTGAGCGCAGTCTTGTAATCCCCTGATGTCGCTCAATTTGCTTTTCAATGAGACCTTTGATTTTCACACCCGGGAAGCCAGCAAAGATCTGAGCAGGCCCCCTTTTTTTTGTTACCTTTTTCTTCTGCCCGCTACAAAGGGGGCCTGCACGCATCTGTTTGCGTGTGTTGGAAAAGCTCAACCTGAATGCTAACCGGTATCTCAACTCTGTCTTCAGTCTCTGTGCTGATTGATGGCAACCCATGGCAACGATTGACAACAATTCATTTTGTAACAATCACTCATATTACATACCATCAGATGTGAACCAAGAAAGAGGGAGAGAGCGAGATCCTGAAACGGATTGTCAACATCACTGTAGGTGGTGCCACGAAGCGTTACCGTGCCGACTGCCCTCATCTCCATGACTGTGCACGCGTCATCATGAAGCAGCACAACAACAATAACAAAAGAGGAGGCGTGATGATGGAAGAGCTCCGTGTCGTGTGCAAGTGTTAGCCCGTCAAAGATGAGTTTCGGGGTCGCAGCGGTGAGCAATTAGCCTCCCGACCCCTGACCCCCGCTGGGCCGCCTCCTCCGTCAGGGCCTTTGGGGCCCAGCTGGAGTTGATGTAGCATCCTTTCTTGTGACACCGCTAAACACGCCGCCGCGTTCAGCACGCATCCACCACTTTCTGTCTCGTTGCATGCGCCTCCCTCAGTGTCGCCATGAGGTCAACTGCAAAGTTTTGAAGTTGTCTATATATGTATGTCTAGCACAGTGTTTCTCAAAAGTGTGGGCACATTATGTGGGCTCACTCTCGTAGTACATGAGGATCACCGAATTAAGTTTTCAAACTGCACAATTTATATGATATGTAGCTTTAGGGGTTTTTTTTCTTTAAACCAGTCCGGTATATTTGCTTAGTTCAGCTTAGTTGTATATAACTTTTAGGTACTCTACATTTGCATTTACATGCTTCAAACTGTTTGCTTGCATTGCTTTTTGTTTTTTTTATTCGGCTACAAACGGTAGGCTTTCGAATCAGCATTTCCGCCCAGCGTTAGGATTTCAAATCAAGGGTAGGATTTTAAATTACGGTGTGAACCCAGTCTTATTGTTTTAAATTCGGGTTTTAAGTCAGAGTTTGGTTTCAAACGAGAGTTGTGGTTTCACGTCTTAGGGTATCAAACAAATGATCCTGAGTTCCGATATTAAATGAAGACTCCTAACCTGGGTTGGGGTATTAAATGAGAGGTTCAAACCCGGATTATGATTTCAAATTAAGATTTTGGCTTGTTTTGGGATTGGCTTTCAAATTGAGGTTTAAAGCCAGGGTTAGGGTTTCTAGTTATGTTTCAAGCCTGGGTTAAGCAGTCAAAGAAATCTTTCAAGCATCAGACTGGACTTCAAATTAAGGTTTTGAACCTGGGTTGTTGTATCAAATTACGTATTCAAGTCTCTGTTAGGGTTTTAAACTAAGATTTCCAACTAAAGTTAAAGTTTCAGGCTTGAGCTGGGATATCCGGTCGAGGTTAGGGTCTCACATTGGGGTTTCAAGGCTGGGTTAGGCTGTGAACGAAGAATTTCAAGACTGGGATGTGGTTTCTAACTGAGGTTAGGATTTCAAAGTGGGGTTTCAAGCCATTATTAAGATTTCAAAGAAAGGGCTAGCTTTTTGATGAAATTTTAAGTCTTGGTTCGGGGTTCATGGTTGTGTTAGGATTCCAGATTGGGTTTTCATTACTGGGTTAAAGTTTCAAACAAGGGTTACAGTTTAAGGTCAAGGTTGGGGTTTGAAATATGGCCTCAAGCCAGGATTAAAATTTGGGATAAACGGGTCAATTTGTTATCGGTATTGCTTTTGTATGTTGTTATGCATTGCATCATAGGCTTGTTTTGTTCTCGTGTTTATAGTGTATTGTTATTTGTATTCACCTCACATTTGATTGATTCTGTACCATACAACAACAACAAAAATTTCTTCTATTGTGATGTGAGGTGTCAGACTGCTCACACGTTTGGAAGTGAATGTCTGACAGATTGATGTCGTCATGCTGATGCTGTCGCAGCTTTGCCATGATTTACGGCGCAGTGGTTAATGTTCACCTTTCTCGGCCCACCGCCATTCACCGGGACGGGGGTATAACGGGTTTGGTGAGGGGGGGGGGCAAACCTGGAGGGGGGTCCGGTCAGATCTGATCCCAGACTTGTGAATGGCCTTCTGGCAGAGGAGGAGGAGAAGACAGCTACAGCTACAGAGTGATGGAGCCTCATTGGGCTTCTAATGAACCTCAATTAGAGGTGTGAATACATGCAAACATCTGTAAGGAGATGCGATCTAATCACTAATGGGTGACATCGTTAATCACCCTAGCATGACTAATAATGGATATTCAGCTATTGACATTCAAAAGGGGAGAAGACCTCCAGATAAAGTGCCCAGGCCTGTGATCATCGTTGCCCAGCCAAGAGAGGCCTCGGCTGCGGCACTTGTACTCATTCTGGCCCCTTAAGTCTGCTTCTTTTTTTCCATTCCCTGATTTTCTTATTCATTTTTTAAAGCAATTACATTAATGAATCATCATCATCATAATGTCACATGACATTTTCAGGATCAGGTTTTCAGGCCGGAAGTAGGGTTGCAAATCTGGGTTACGTTAGGGCAGGGGTGACACACTCATTTTTGTCATGGGCCACTTTGGAGTTTTATTTCTTCCCTCAGAGGACCGTTATGACAGCGAAACCACAAAAATGTTTCATCACCTTGTCGCATTATTATTAGTACACAACAAATTAATGGATTTCTAGTTTTGAAATCAGTCAAGTCAACTCAAGTGACGATAACAAAATTATTGTAAAATCTCAACATTATTTATTACACATGACAATTTGACATTTCGGTACAGATTTTAAGAAGAAGAAGTTAACGCACATAATTTGGTTTCGCAGGCCACATGAAATGATGTGGCGGGCTGGATCTGGCCCCTGGTCCGTGAGTTCAACACCTCTTGGCTAGGATTTCACATTAGGGTCTCAAACCTTGGTCAGAGTTTCAAAAATAGGGTTTCAAAATAGAATTTCAAGATTGGATTGGGGTTCCAACACAAGGTTAGGTTAAAATCCATGTTTAGGTTTATAAGATAAATTAGGAATTCAAGTGTGTTATGGTTCCAAGCCAGGGCTAGTGTTTCAAAGTAGGGTTTCAAGACATGGTTGGGTTTTGAATTAAGGTTCTAAGACTGAATTACAAGGTTTTGTGTTTCAAGATATAGTTAGTTTTAGAATTGGTGTTTAGGATGGGTTAAGGTTTCAAACAAGGGCCATGGTTTCAAATTAGGGCTTCAAGTTTCCAAGTATGCGTGGGCATGTCAATACCTCGTGGGATTAGGGGGAAATGCCATGTTTTTAGCATTTAGCCTACATTTTATAAATACGTATGAACGTACTGTACTTCGCAAATACATTCGAACGTGTGCTAACGCTAACCGCATGTAACTGAAACACTCACCAAGCCCCAGCCCTGCCCTCACAAACAGCCATGGGGTACAACTGCAGTACAAACACAGGAACATGAACAAAATTTGAACAGAATGGCTAGTTGTAAAGTTTTTAATGTTTTTACAGTTACATAAATAATTTGCTGGTGGTGGGGCAGGGGGTGCTGTTCAGGGACTATGCCGTTTATGATGGGGCTGTAGGACACCCTAGCCCTGGTGGAGCGCCATACATAATTACAGGTTAAAGTAAGGGGTATGGTGTTTAATTAAGTTTTCAAGCAAGAGTTTGAGTTTCAAGTTTGGAGTTACAAATTACAGAATCAAGACAGGGTTGGGTTTCAAATTTAGATTTCACATGAAGTTTTCAACATTAAGGATTCCATTTAGGGTTTCAAACCAATATTAGAGTGAGGGTGAGTGTTTTAAAGTAGGGTTTTAGCCAGGATTCGGGTTTCCAATTTGGGTTTGGCTTGCGTTGCTTCTACTGTTCCACTGTGGCAGTCAGCCTGGGCACAATGCAATTGATTCGTTCTGACACCCGATGGCCGCCGTCGCCACGGTTGTAATGTCAACAAATAGATCAACACCGACACCTATGGGTCAATACATTCACTGACATAAACCGTCATTATAATGCGCCTGCGAGGCTAAACGCTGGGTTTAGACGAGGCTGACGCATTGAATGACGTCAGTGCCATCCTGGCTACTGCCCTTCTCAAGATGGCGCTGCGGCCGGGATCATCTGGAGGCGGCAGGTACTTGAGCACCTTTACAACCTCTTTAATCCCAATTTGTCACGTGTTTTTGACATTTATCCACCTTTTACACACGCTTGGCCTTCAAGCGGTCACCGTGGTGGCTTTAAAGCGACGGCGACACCGGTTGCTTTTGTGATCGAAGCCGAGTGACGAGATGGCTGATTGCCATAGCTAACGTTAGCAGCTGTGTCTTGTCACAAGAGGATTCCAACACTACAATTAAGATAAACTGACGCCTAATACCGTTAGTATTTTTTAAATCAATAATAATACGACTCGAGCAAGCTTTCATGTGTCGTTATGACGTCAAATGTGAGTGATGATGTCGCCTTAATTATGTTAATACGCACAGGAACCGACTCATTGTGGGTTAATACTAGAGGTATTCAAATACAAATACAGGACTGCACTGTAATATTCAAAACAAAATGTCCTTGAATTCAAAACGACAACCAAAAATGTACGACTTAAGTTAAATCAAACATTCTATTCTCCTTCGTGTCCTCGAATGAAAGAAATAAAAGAAAACATGATCACTGTAAAACTAACTTGTAAACCCCTGTACACTACACGACAGCAAGAGGTGCTTAGAAACAAATAAATATAAATAAAGAGCTCAATTAACACTAATCAAAAGAGACGTCATAAAAGATATTTATCACGAGTACTGTTAAGGTACCAACATTTGTCCAGTTAAGATGTAAGAGTCTGGGAAAGGTGGCATTTAGCTTTGGAGATTTGATTTCCATCGAGGCCTCCTCACTTTAACAATACTTCCTTGACACCAATGACTACTTTCCTATAAGCCAGGGGATTGGTGCCATCTTTGTGACATTTTAGGGCATTGCATCATTGGATTGGATAAACTTTGTCAAATGTACTGTATGTGTAACATACAGCACAGATGAAATTTCTTCCCTCTTAACATAAAACAAGAGGGAAGTCTGTGGATCAACAATATTTAGCCTTGCGTGTCCGTGAGCAGGTAGCCAGACCTGCAAACTATTTATTCATTTTCATACATTTTTCATGTCGTGAGCCTCAGTTGCATAAATAATGAATGACTGGATCACACCGATACAGCACAAGGGAAACAGAAGCTCAGCCAGTGTGGGTGGAAAGATCATGGATGCAGTTACTCTTGGTATGTGTCACATGATGACGGCTGTATCATCAAAGCCCATAAAGGTGCATTTTGAGACCAAAACTCGCCTATCTGTAGAAAAACATACAAGATGAATATGTACGTCAGTGGCAGTAAATGATTGGATTCCAGTTGACAAGTAAAAACATACATGGTCGAGGGAGTTAACAAATGAAGAATGAAATATTTGTGTAAAAGTAAACACTACCACACAAGTTGAAAAGTTCACTGCTGTCCCAAAAGGGTCATTTCTAAGTAACCGCACCACACACATGGAAAACATAAAATTGCCTGGCTGATGCCAAGCTTTGGAATTGTAGTTAATGCCAGCATCTATTGAGTCATACACTGGCACGTGTACTAAGGAAATTGAGTTCATTAATTACGTGTCTCATTACCTGTTTTTTAGTTTCATGTATCCTGTTGGAGGGAGTTTGGGACCGCCACAAGGTGAGTCACAATATATGTTATCAAGCTTTTTTTGCTTTTTAAATAATTCTTCATTTTGACAGCAATTCACTGAGATTTCTTTTAATGTGTCATATGCGAAAATCCCATTAGATATTAAAATGTCTATATTTTTATTAGGGCCTGACCGATTGTGGATTTTTTGAGGCAAATACTAATGCCAATTTTAGGCACAAAAAACATATTTTCTGTGGAATTTCTTTTGTCAAGTCTGCGGAAGACTTTTTTTTTTTTTAATCTACTTTAACTTTTTTTTTCTTAGTAGCTTCTATACTTCGGTTGATGCGCACTGTTTTACACTGACGACATGGCAGTAAAGGGAGAGGAGATGACAAATACTGTAAGGTGATCGATCCTCTTCAGTTTTGAACGATAAATGGCATCTTGCAGAATTGAAATAAACACAATAACCCGATGTTATCCACAGTCAAGTCTGCAAAGTTTTTTTTTCCCCCTTCTCCTAAAATGGTGGAAGCACATGGTGGCTCCAGAAGGCTGCGGTTGTCATTTAACTCAATGTTTGCACTGGCAAACATGGCAAACAATTCTAATTTTTTTTTTCCATATCTCTCATTTTGCTCCATCGTGTCGAAAAACAGATTGGCTTCTAACTGGTCTCGTGTCTTTCCCCAGCCGCTCGACAAATTGAATCACAAAGTCATCAACCACATTTTTTTTTAATCAACTCTTCTCTCTGTGTGTTCCAGTGGTGGGAAAGTAGATATACTTATCATAGGTACAATTCCCCCCCCAGTGCTTTTCCCACCTCTGGCGTGTTTCAGATTAGACCAGGGGTGTCAAACTCATTTTTGTCACGGGCCTGATTTTTAGTTACAGTTTCCCTTGGAGGGCCATTACGACTGAAACCATATAAAGAAGTCAGGAATAACGGTTTATTCACCTATTGTTTAAGTTACTTTAATGAGGGATTTGGTCACAAGAAACTACTCACAGTGTCACTCTTCGTTATTAGAAATGAGAATTTGGTACAGCATCATGAAAGTTGACATCTTGGATTTGCTTTCACGGGCCACATCAATTGATGCGGGCGTGGCCCCCCGTGCCTTGAGTTTGACATCTGTGGATTAGACAGTCATTCTGTTAGTATACAGCAAAATGTTACTTTTTTGCTGCTTGTTTTGTGTGTAGGCTTGGTCCCCATACAGCAGCAGCAGCAGCAGCAACATCCACACCAGCCACAGCAGCAGCAACAGCAGCAGCAGGGCTTCCCAATGGTTCAGGTCATGCAGCCAAATATGCAAAGCATGATGGGAATGAACTTTGGGGGACAGATGCCTCCAGGAGCCATGCCAATGCAGGTGGGTCTCTTGCAAACATTTACTCACTGTTACGTGGGTTGGTGGGGGCGGGGGGGTAGGGGGGTCTGACTAGTATTTCCATTAATTACAGCGAGGAAATGTGATTTGAGGTAATCTGATTGTTTTGCGCCGCAAGCGTGGTCACGGAACAAATTAAACTTTCATCACAAAGCACCACTTTAGAAGCCTTCATTTGTATGTAACAGGCCAGGATGGCGATTGGGATGCAGGCCCCCGGGATGCCGTTCTTGGGTCAGCCCCAGTTTATGGGCATGAGACCTGCTGGCCCACAGTACACCGCCGACATGCAGAAGCAAATGGCAGAGGAGCATCAGTAAGAAACGAGCACCTTCTCTCTCTCTCTCTCTCTTTCTGTCTTTCTTCATGAAAGCTTACACACCAGGCAAGGCATCGCCTTTTAAAACAAAACACACTCAAAAGTCAGAGACCCCAATAGAACATGAGGTTTGGGACCCCAAGTGGACATAAATGCCTGCACCTCACAAATATATTTTTTTATCAAATTAATTGATAGGATAATTGGTCGAATACACTAAATTAAAACTAATCGATTGCTGCGGTCCGAATTTCCACCATTACCACCATTTAACATACACTGGTAGTTTACATGAATTTTTTTTAGCAATGTTACAAAAGAATTGCATCAATAAATGTTTTTATTTTTGTGTATTTTGGGTCACTCACGAAAAAGTCATTAAAGCTCTGACTGAAAGAATGACTGTAGGATGTTTATATTTTCGTAAAATGTTAAAACAGGTCAGATTTGGCCGAGGCAGTAGGTAAGGGTAGAAGTAATAAAAACTAAAGAGAGAGTAGTCTGCTTTCCACTCTTTTCAACAAGAACATCTTTGATCCATTTATAGAATGCTATTCTCAAGGGTGTCTGCGTTACAATTCCATTTTATTGTTTGAAGGAAGCGTCTGGAGCAGCAGCAGAAGATGCTTGAGGAGGACAGGAAACGGAGGCAGTTTGAGGAGCAGAAGCAGAAGCTGAGGCTGCTTAGCAGCGTCAAACCCAAGGTGAGAACCATTGTCGCTGGCATTGTTTATCTTGCTTTTGTTACCAGTCACTCATTGTTTAGTCTTCTTTTTTGGCTACTCAGACTGGGGAGAAGAGCCGGGACGACGCCCTGGAGGCGATAAAGGGGAACCTGGACGGTTTTAGCAGGGACGCCAAGATGCATCCCACGCCGTCATCACAGAGCAAGAAGCCAGGTACAGTTTCACCTTCGTGATCTGACGACAACAGGGGTCGGCAATTAAACCATAAAAACACAATTTATAATTTAGGGTCATGTAAGATAAGATAAACTGGAAATTAATTGAAAGTGTTTAGGGATCATAGCTTGCGGTATATTTTGGATTGAAATTATTTATTTAGGCAATTATAAGCAATTAATTTGGTGGGTGGCATCAATTATTTTTGGTGGGTCTTTACATTGGCACTATAATTATCGATAGTATTGTTACATTAACTTACTAAATCACGTAATTGAGTAAAAATGTCAAATTTTAAAAATATTAACTCATCACTCCCAAAGACGTTTTTAAATGTCTTTTCAGACTTGGTCTAGAATTGGCTGGTTCTGAATTAGTTAATTTGCAAATAAGAATAAATACATAAATACAGATGAGCCAGTTTTATTACAAATATTACAGGGCTCACAATGTAAATAATCAAAATGCTAGTTGACCCTGATTAAAGAATGGAGTGGTCTGTATGTGTCCCGCAGACCATACTTTGCCCACCCATGCAGTAGAATCTATTACAGCGCCCTCTTCTGGGAGGAATAACTGGATTCTGCTGTTTGATCCTGACTTCTTCAAATCGTGCGTGTGTGCTCCATCGTCACGATTTGTTCACTCTTGCAGACTCGACCTCATCACCATCATCATCATCCCTCTCGTCTGTTGCCACTCCCTCCCTCCCCCCGCCTTTGTCCGAGGACAATGATGAATTTAGTGACTTTCAAGGGCCCGCCTCCCCCTCCTCCTTCCCTTCCTCTTCCTCGGCGGGCTCCTCCCACAGGAGCGTCATGATGGGCTCCCTCACGACCGTTTTCCCCGAGGAAGACGAGGAGTTCAGTGACTTTGTTCAGGGCCCTGTGGGTTCCGCACACTCGCACCTTTCCTCTCAAGTCCACCCTTCCCTCCCTTCCTCTGTGTCCATTCCCACTGCCACTCCTCCACACTCTGTCATCAACAGCAGCTCGCAAACTTCATTTCAAGGTAATTTGTTCTTTTGCTCATCTTCCATCCGCCCATAATTTCACATGGGATAGGTACAAGGTTTTGGTACGGACTCACACTCGACAATCCCTGCTGTGCCATAACTTCTCAAATTAGCGGTACATTTGCCTAGTGTTGAGTGTCTGACGCTTGTTGACATGCTGGGAAGGGGAAGACGATGGCACTGCAGAATTGGTCAAGAGAAATAACACGTACCATTAGGTGGGCGCTGTTGTATCGTCGTGATTGAGATGCATATGCTCAGTAACAAAGAATGTTTAAAAAAATAAGATGATAAATTTTCCATCTGTGCCACCCGGTCCAAAACCAGGCTGTGGCCTGGTTGATGGCGACCACAGATGGAATTAATGGCCTTGTTTCTCTTGCCAGTTGTACACCATCGTCACCACTTTCCTCAGTAGAAATAAACAGGGCGTAAAATAATCCACAATCCAAAACGAAGTTCACGACACACTCAGGCACACACCGGCGAGCAATGTTTCCGATAATCAATTCGCTCGCTCCTCTCACTTGTTATCTCTTCAATTCAATGGCGCTGAACTCCGGCATGGTTCATAAGGCCTAAACTGAGTACGGCCTATATCTCCAGTGTGTTAATTCTGCAGTGGTTAAAACCACACCAGAGAAGCACAACAGCTTGCCCTTCCTGGGACAATCCAAAACTTTTTAATTTTTTTTTTTTTAATTTGACCTTTTTTTTTTCACTGATAGGTGCATCACAGCCACTACAGTCTAGACTTATTCATAATGTTGGAAAACAAAGTACTTCCAAGTGGCAGAAAAGTGAGTGACTACCGCTGAACTGAAATGACAAAACAATTATGGGGTTATGCCACCAAAAGAAAGAGAAAAAAAAACCCCAAGTTTAACCATCTGAACCTGTGAGTGAGAAGGTGAAATGGAATGTCATATTCTTGGAGAGCTCGTGAGATAAAGAAGCTAATTTTAAAGGAACAGATTGGCAACTAAACCTCCATCCAGTATGCGCAGGATATTTTCTCTGGTATGAATAAAATCTTAAGTCATGTTGTTCCTGAGTCATTTAGCAAACATATTGGCTAGCCTGCGAGCTAACATCAGTTCTAAACAATGTTCATTTCAACATCAAAATAGCAACAGAAAGGTCAATTCATTAGCCAGTGCCTCGATGATCCTGACACTTTGTCTGAATTTCCATCAATTTAGCGAGCTCAACTAGCTACCTCCCAAGCAATTTTACCTCATTTAACATCTTCTCGACTCACACCTTCAAAGTATGGCGAGCGAAGCCGGCTAAAATCATAAATCAATACATTTACAGTTTTCTCAAATTGTTGGCGAGTGGTACAATCTGACATCGCTGGAACTTTTGCCACCTGGAAGTACGTATGTTGAAAGGTTTAGAATCCAGGCAACAGCGCCCATTCACACAGATGAGCATCGCAGGAACTATCAACATTTTTAACAGTTGTCACGTTTGAATCCAAAGAGGCAGGTTACCTGATGGAAAAACACGCTTGTTCCCCGCTAGGTCCTTCCCTTGAAGAGAAGCTTTTCTCCTCTTGCGACCTCACGGCCGGCAAGACAGCACACTTAAACTTTAAACCCAGGCAGACTTTGACAGAAATGAGTCCCAGAGCTAGAGTTTCCACTCAGTTTCAGAGCAGCAGTAAGGCCAGGAATTGGGCCACGGCCTCCGGAGACTTGAGTCTTGAGTCGGTCTTCGTGACTGAAAGGCTAGCCAAGGCCTCCACATCAGAGCCCGCCGTGGCCTCGACAGCTGCCAAAACCTCGCCTCCAAACAGCGGTGAGAGACGCCCATTTCTTACCGGACCTCTGCAGCTTCTTCTGCCACTAAAATTGCAGCTTCCTGTCTTCCTCTACTGCGCCGTTGTTGGCCTTTATAGCACGTTTTGTTGGCAATCAAATCAAGGCAAGGTGACATCTTCAATAACTGTGATCATGGTCAAGTTGGGCAATCGGGCCTAATTTCAAACCTTGATACCCTTTCTGCTACACTCTGTATTTCCAGGTTTTCTGCGTTCAAAGTCTTTGTTGGGCTCCTATGGAAATCCTTGTTGTTTCATGCTTCATGCTGCCTGCTTTGGACTAACATGGTTGCGCATTGACTTTTACTGTATGTTCCTTTTGTATCATCAAGGCAAACGCTGTGGCTCTTCATTGAAATTCCAGCATTTAAGTTACTAATGATGTGCAGTGGTACCTTGTCTCACAAGTTGAATTTGATGTGTGGCCAAGCTCAATTCACGTGTGTTTCAAAGTTGAAGAATTTTTGGGGGGGAGGGGCTATCCTCTCTTAGCAATCAAAATGTAACCACGGCAACATGTCAGTCACGGCAATCTTGGCATTGTTGTTGGAGTTGTTGCAGTTAATCAACTGACGGTGATTAATTTGACTGTTTTGTTGCCGATTTTTGAATTTAGTTGTCAGGACCGCAAAACCAAGTACTTGTTTCTCCTTAGCCCCCAATGTAGTTCTGAAAAGCGTTTTCACTTGTCCATCAGCGCTAACGGAATATCCGCCAGTCCATCACTCCATCAGTGATGGACCGCCATTTTTGCTGGCGTACTGATAACTGACAGCAACTTTAAAACATTGACGGAATCAGTGCTGATGGAAGCGATATTTCGGAGGGCCTACAGCCCGCCACAGACACGAAAAATAAAAGACGGGAGGGCATTTTGGGCACAAGCAGCAGAAGGAGCAGTAATATAATCATTTATAGCTTTTTTTTTTTTTTTGTGTAAAGTGGTCCAAACTGTTTCTAAATGAATTAAATTGTGTTTTGTTACCCATGTAAATTTTTTCCCTTTTTTTTTTTTTCCCAACCATCTTAAAGTCGCAATGTGGAAAATGCAATTTAGCAATGGAGGAAGCGTTTAAAAATGAATGATGCCAGACTGGGCCACCCCGAAATAATAACGACACACGTTGACGTATTTCCGTGTCCGCCGCTGACGAATGACAGAAGCTCACCACTAAGAATGAATTCTAATTTGCTGTTAGCAATTGCCAGTCTTCCCTAATATTTAATTTTGTCTGTCAATGTCAAAAGTTGAGTTTTATGACTTTTGTGCGTTTGTTTATAGTACTACTGCTGTGTGTGATGTCACGTCGCATTTGTGCAAGTGTGTTATTTGGGCTAATGTGCCCGGTAATGGTGGTTTCGGTTGAATAATTATCTGCAGGTGCTTATGTATCATGGGTTCATGATTCTGAACATGCTAAACGCATGATGTTGATGCCGCTTTAAGTGGAATCGATTTGCCATTACAAAACCGTTTTAGTGGGGGCTTGGTCAGTGTTTGCATCTTTTTATTAAAAAAATAGAAAGATAAAAACGCCTGGCGATGGCTTGTAACCTGAAAAACTTGTAAGTTAAGGTACCATTGTGTTTGCTTCAAACCATGAAATAGGTCAGTACAGTTGAATCCCTGGTAGTAGCTCACGGGATAATTACATTTTTGGGTGTTAAATCTGCATCGAGCTTTCCAGAGATGATTTTTGTGGAATTTTGGATACCAGCAGGAGCTTCGCTGCCAAGAGACTTGGCAACTGTCAACTCGTATTCCCATACAAGGCTGATACTGCAACAAATAATGCTGTGTGTGTGTGATTACCACAGGGGCTGTTGGTATGTATCCACAACAAGAACACATCCAGTCCATCCCGCCAGCCTGGCTTTACAACGACAGCCTCATCCCAGGTAATCTTTGGATTTAGATATTTTAAGATAAGATAAGAAAACCTTTATTAGTCTCGCAATGGAGAAATTCCCATTTCACAGCAGCAAAGTTATGAAAGGAAGAAGTAGAACAACAAAATATAGGAGCTGCTGGAAAGGCAGCCACTCTCGCGGCGCCATTTTGAAGTCAAAATAACAAAAATAACACAACACAACACATAGGACACAAGACAGTCGTGCAATCTTCACCACTTTTCTGCACACACTTTGTTGTCCGAAGCAGTTATAGATGAAAGAGGAGAGGATCAAAGTGTCCTTTCACCAGTGGATCAGAGACGTCATGCTGAAAATGTGCACACGTCTGCTACAAGCTAAGTTTTGAAAGCAAACACGAACCTGTAGCGTCCATTGGCCGCGATTTTGAACTGGTGGTGAGTTTGTACCTTATTGGGTGGAATCTTCACGGTTCATTGTGATGTTCACACAATCAAAGGCATACTGTTATGTTGTGTGTCAAATTCACACATTCCAAAGTGACACCGTTAAAAAAAAATTAAATTCATTCACTTATTGATCAGGCTCTTTTGTTTTCGATTGGCATTGATCACATATTGCTTTATCACACACCCATAATTGTAAGTTCAAAAAAAACTGGGTTCACTTACCGGTACTTTTTTTTTATAATGATCAATTTCAGAATAGTCCCCAATAAAACATCATGTATTTGCACCAGTAATAATAATAATAATACATTTTATTTATAAGCGCCTTTCAAGACACCCAAGGACACTTTACCAGTGCCCTAGATACTGCTTAAAATGGTTAGTAATGAGTTAAAAAAAAATTCTGCTATTTTGTGTGAAATTGTCAAGTTGTTGTTCTGAACAAAGAACATTTTGTGCTTTTCTGCCCTCAGAAATGTTCAAGAAGGTTCTAGAGTTTAGTATGACTCCGGCTGGGATTGACACTGCCAAGCTGTACCCGCTACTCATGTCGTCGGGTCTTCCCCGGGAGGCTTTGGGCCAAATTTGGGCAACCGCCAACCGCACAACACCTGGCATGCTTACAAAAGAGGAGCTCTACACTGTGCTGGCACTGATTGGTGTGGCGCAGGTAAAACAGTAGTGACGAGGGCATTTTGATGTATTGAATTGAATGGCCTTTATATATATATTATATTTATTTTGTTTGTGGTAAAATTAAATATAAAGGACATCAAGGACGTGACCAGTGGGATCAGTAATAGTTAAAGTGCAAAGTTGCTGTGAAAAAAAAAAGCGTGTGTGTGTGTGTGTCTCAGAGCGGCCTGCCTGCGATGAACGTGGAAATCCTCAGTCAGTTCCCGTCTCCACCGGTGCCCAACCTGCCGGCCCTTGCGATGGCCTTAGCCCCCATCATGCCCCAGCACCAGCAACCCATGATGACCCACCAGCCAGTGACCATGCCCACCCCACCCTCTACAGGCATGCCCCCCATGACGGTGGCACCAGTACCAGCACCCGCCAACTTCATTGCAAGTTTCCCTCCTGTTCAGGTAGCACTTGATCTATTGTGACCTGTGAGTGCCCCAAATTACAAGTTCTTCCCACTGACTAGTCACTGCTCTTTGATTTTTTTTTTGGGGGGGGGGGGGTGCAAGCAAAAGTCTGGCTTAAGAGGGAGCTTTTTCTTGCCATGGTTTCTTAGAAGATGAGTGTAGGTAAGAAGCAGTGCAGTGTGCAATTTGGCAGATAGCAAACAGGTCTTCAAAAGAGATGCCTGGTGTGCTTGCTTCAAGCTGCTTATTGTCACGCCAGCTGATATTTCCTCAAAAACGAAAGAGAATTATACTGTATCTGTTTTATGAAAGTTCGCGAGCTCAATGCTGACAAAAAAATGCTAAATGCAGACTAAAGAAACTACTACTACGAAATGTACTTAGTATTTTGTTACTCCAGTACTGTCGTTTGATTTTATACATTGAAAAATATGTTGCAAGAAATTAATTATGTAAATTAGTCACACTGTTGCATAACAGATGCCCAAATCCTGATAGGACACTTTTTTTCAGAAATATATATGTAATTTGTTGAAATTCACACTTGAAGAGTGGGCAGGCATTCTGGAGACATAACCGTTTGTTTACAAGCTATTGAAAAGTCACTTTTCCATAATTGGTCTCCTGTATTGTTCTGTCCACCCACACCTGAAAGGGAACCAAAGTGGAAGACGACGACTTCCAGGACTTCCAAGAGGCTCCCAAAGCTGGCTCTGGCGACCAGGCGTTCACTAATTTCCAGGGGGAATCAAGCGCAAAGTTCCCGGCCAGCTCGGCGGTGCAGCATCAAAACAGGTAACACGTTCATATTCAGGCCCAGCGCTTCCTCATTTAGGTGTCGTCATCCTGCATATTTTGATCAGTTTAAGTGTCAGATAGTCAGCGATCATTTCTATCTTAGCGGATGCTGCTTAGCATAACAATGAGTTTGGGTCAGCTCCTAATGAATTAATTTCAGTGGGCGCTCGATACGTGCATTTTTCTGTATCTGTACTTCAGCAGCCCAAACGCAGAGGCTATTTTACATCAAGAGATGAAGATCTGGCGGAACTAAATTTGCTGGCAGTTTCCTTCATATTTGTAAGCACGGCAGAGATTTGTGCTGGCACGTAAGCTTTTCACACTGAGTGAGTGCAGTGGGAAAAGGGCTTAAATGTGACAGCTGCCATGTTTGTCAGACAACCTTGAATACACTGAAGCACAAAACTATTTTATTATTATTATTTTTACGCTTGAACATCTTTCCAGTACAGACCCTGTACAGTGAATTCAGAGATTTGTTTCTAAATACGTTAAGCATTTTTTCAGGATAATTGTTGAAAACATATGTAGAGACTGAGAACTTTGTACGGGAAATGTTCACCACTTTGCAATCTTACTTCCGACATACTCTACAAACTTTCCTTAAAATGTTAGCTTCAGCCCATAGAATCATATTAATATGATGGTCACTTAAATGCGATGGGGCCAACCGCTACCTAATGTCTTTCAGCGTACCTGCCATGTTGACTCCTCTGTCCGGGGCCTCCTCTGATAAGTACGCCGCCTTCAAGCAGCTCTCTGTGGATCAGCCCACAGAAGTCCCGCTCCCTACCTC
>CAAKHF010006610.1:19212-41705 GCA_901007745.1 Hippocampus kuda | reverse complement strand
GGGTGGTGGGGGGGGGGGGGGGGGGGGGGGGGGGGGATTTTGTTTTTTGTTTCTTTGGGGTCCAAACATTGTATAACCAAAAATCATCTGCTTTGTGTCTTTCTTTGTTTTTACTCAGTGACTTGTAGGGATGGGCAATTGAATAATTTCCTTGATCGACGGTGGAAAAAAAAAAACAATGATCAATCAATCGATTAATTTTTTTTTCTTCTTTTTTTTTGTAAGAATCTCTTTCTGAATGTCCGGAACTCCTGTTGCCATGCTTGTGGTGTATTGAACAGAGAATTTGGGCCGTTGGCATTGAAAAAAACTGACGTCACGATGTACTTATTTAGACAGCAAACGGGCGCATCTCAATGAATCCGAATATTGTCCGAGTTCTATTCATTACTTTGTCGTCACGGTAGAAAAGTTGATGAAAGCCAAGCTCACCCGTGACCCGAATTGGGATAAACAGTATAGATGGATGATTAGAGCTGACGGCTTTCGAAAATCCTCAAATTCAACATCTGAAGAAATGAGAATACAGGATTACATAAGAAACCGTTTGTTTTGGCTGGAACGGCCCTCATGGTGAATCCTTGAAATTACTTTCAAAGTCCGATGCCGAAAGTCATATATTACACCTACATATTCATTAAACACTGTGGAAATTCAAATGCCTTTTTGGGGCGGGTCTTCACATGGACTGGACTGTGTGGTTTCTGGTGAAAATGTATCTATTTTATGGGTTCTAAACGCACCCAAACGTCACTCAGTAGCATAACCCCAGAGAGTGAGAAAAAAAAATCGCCCCCGAAAGCAGTTTCATCGTTTCACCACAAAATTAGGCGTCTACGTCTGTCACAGCGGAGCGGTCTCAAGAAGTCATGCACAAAATTGAAGAGGGAGTGATTAATTTTGTTTCAAAGCAGACATTTTGGTCAAATTCAAGGACAAACTCCTGCTACGGGGGATTCGCCCCAAATGAGCTCCAGTTCGACGTAAGTCACTTTTTTTTCCCCCAGTGTCAACTAATGCGGTTGTAGCGTGCTGTCAAACTTTTAACGATCATTTTCGAGGATTCACCACAAAAACGGTGACGTAAGTGCCTGTTCATTGCTGATTTTTCCTTCCGTAAATTTGGCGAAATGCGGAATTTATCATTTTCATGAGCTCTAAGCTATACATTTTAATTAAAAAAAAAAAATCAACAAATGCAGTGTTTGGCCCCGTGTGTTGTGACTCTGCATTATATCTGACTCGCACTTTTTGAATCAACCTACTGAAATGAATCAAGTTTTCCACAAGATTCCACTTCATTGAGATGCGCCTGCAATTCCGTCGGAGCCAACATCCGCCCGAGGCCAAGCCATTTTGCCGTTTCAATCAATCGATTCCCACTCGATATGACCTTAACGATCAGTTAATCGATGAATTGATCGCCAGCCAGCCCATCCCCAGTGACTCGTTGTGTTTCGGTGAAAATTGTGTCCTTGACTCTTTGCTGTGAAGGTTTGCGGGCCAATCAGTGCTTACCTGACTTCAAGTGTTTCCATGGTGTACTGTACCTGTCAATTTAGATGTCCGTATTTTACACATTTCAAGCGCCAATTTTGTGTGGCTGTTGGAACAAAATTGCTACTGTTAAGCTATTGAGTCCTGTCTGCTTTTGTGACGGTGAAGCTATCTGTCTCCATTTAGTGTTTGAAAGAGCGTCACTTTGAAAAGTCAAAGGCCCGACCGCATACATATCAGTGGCGTGAACATACAAAAAGTGAAGTGTCTTATGAACTGTAACGGTGGTGCAACAGGGGACGTCCCTTTTCACGAAACCATGCGAGGTTCCGCTGAAACCATTTTTTTAAGAATGTATTTGTAATTTGATCGTCGTCCTCTCTGCTGTTTGTGTGAAAATAAGCTGGGCTTACACGTGAATGTGGGCTACTGTACTGTACTGGTGTATTTTATTAAATTTGTATTACACTGTGTGCATGGAAGGACGTTGTTTTTCAACCAATGATGACTTCCGAAGCTGTCGTGTTCATTTGTGAGAGACATGTTAAAGCAACAGTATGTGACTTTTTTGTTTACTGTATTTGTTTTTTTTTTTTTTTTTTTTTGGGGTTTGGTAAATCATTTGCTCCCGGGCTCCCCCTTCAAGTGCAAAATTTCATCTTGCTTTGACTGTTACTAATTACAAATCAACAGCGAAAGATGTTGATTTTATGATTTCTAAAAACAGTAATCAGTAAAAAGAATCGAAAAAATAAAAACAGGAAATACAAACCATAAGCACATGCAATAAATCAGCATTGGTGTCAGAGTTTGAAAAAGAATTCGTTAAAATTCAAAGTCTTATCATTTGAGCGGAAATTCTAGCATAGCTTTTCACCCAACCTTTTAACTTAAGTCCGCCGCACACTGAGCGATGTCACCGAAAGCCACTGAACCGTAGCGGAGTGTGCGGGATTTGACAACGGGTTTTTGTGAGTGATCTACGCTTGTCAACCACTTTTAATGTGAATCTCCAGCTCACGTCACACATGTAACAGGCAATTAGAAATGCACAAGGGTTCACGAAAAGATCGATCTGTGCCAACAGCCCATTTCCTTGTGACCAGCTGCTTCTTCCTTGACAATGGCACCATGTTTTTGTGATTCAATTCAAAATGACACACCGCAGTATATTGCATGTGGACCCTCAAAACCCGATACGGGGTTGCAGTAATTCGTTGTGCTCTATCGCTTCGTGTGCGGCGAAGAGTCGACGACTGTAACTTTGTGCGCTTGGTGTGCGGCGGGTCTAACGAACAACAGGATAGCCAATCCTCAGCTCACAATCAATTGTTGTTGTTTGTCCAACAAGTAGCACCAAAAAACGTTCAATTAAATGTGATGCTAACTCACATTTAATTGAACGTCATTTCCAAACTGCTATTTTAAAGTTGAAATACTGCATAGTGTTGTTTAACAACACCAAAAAAATAAATAAATAAATAAAAGATCCTGCAAATGTTCCAATAATAGCAATGCACCATGAAAGCAGGTATGTTTTAGAGGGATTGAACATAGATCCTTGTTGGAGGAGCTCAGCGTGTTTTTTTTTCCCCCTCTCCCTTATTTCTTGTCACTGCTCTCTATATTTTTAACTACAAATAAAGAAACATTGCACTGTACATTAGTGCACCCCATCACAAGACGAGTTGACTCACTCTCTGATGCGCCGCGTATATAGCGTCACAAAGCGTTGGCGATGCTAATTCAAAGCCGCCAGAGCTTCAGGCGTCAGGTTTTTTTTTTTTTTTTTGTGCATTATTTATTTTAAACATCTCAAACAGACAAGTGACAGGACAGGAGTGTGATAAATAGATAGACAGATAGACAGATAGACAGATAGATAGATAGATAGATAGATAGATAGATAGATAGATAGATAGATAGATAGATAGATAGATAGATAGATAGATAGATAGATAGATAGATAGATAGATAGATAACACTCAACTCTGATGAGACACCCCCCTTTCCCCTACAGAAGAACTCTGAGAGGAGTGAGTATCAAATTAAATTTTAATAATCCCTGTGGGGCGTAAAATGGGTCATTTCAGCAGCAAACAAACGAACTCATAATGCTATAAGTGTTAACACTTGTAAATACAAAATGGAGATAATTTGATGAGGATGATGATGATGATGATGATTTGTTCTTTAGACATGTTTAACCATAATTGACCTCCAAAGAGCTATATATATATATATATATATATATATATATATATATATATATATATATATATATATATATATATTTCTAAGATAATGTAAAAGGTATTATTTGAATGTAATTATTGGTCGGTGTGGTTATACGCTCAATGCAAGCCTCACGTTGCTAATCGATGCTGTACCGCCCACCCCCCCCCACACACACACACAACAAAAAATTGGGAAAAACAACCAAATTTGGTGTGAATCAAAATTACAGTGAAAACATAAGCTATTTGACAATGCTCTGAACATGTGATGTTTATAGGTACGAAAACACGGAAAACAATTGAAGATGATTATAAGAAAAGTCAGAAAAGGCCAAACAAAGTGTTTACCACATATTTACTATTTGTATTAGAACCAGATTGCGCAAAGGGCCCTCAACTTTAAAATGGGTGCATTGTCATTTTTGTGCCGGGGCAATGGTCTAGTTTAGCGTGTTGGTAAATTTGGTAGACGTGCTCCGCCATACGACCGGCGCATCTAAAAATTTGGTGACAAATTAGATGAAACTTTAGACTTGCAAAAAGCAGGTCTAATTCGTGGCGCAGGTGGTCAAACGCAATTTTGGTGTGTTTGATTGAAGCACAGGCAGACATATTGGTGGAAGTCATATGACATCAACTTGGGACAATGCCGCTGAATCTTTGTGGAAATTGAAAATATTTTAATCACATCCCTGTAACATTCTTGTCATACCTATGGTGAGGAGATATGTTTTCCTGTATGGACCCACCTATAGCACTGATGAAATTGTGCCCCCCCTCCAGCATTTAAATTGCCCATCCCAGCTCTATAAAGTGAATTTTGAGATTTGTTTCTCAATACAATATATATGTTTGGAGATATTTGCTGAAAATGATTGAGAACAACTAAATGCAATTGTGGCAATATAGCAGGAAACTGGTTTTCTGCATTTAGTTTTCCAGATGTTATTTATTTATGTTTTGCTTAAGTGATGGGGTTTTTGTTTGTTTGTTTGGGGGGGGTTTTATGTGATTCTATGTGTGGGATATATTCCAGCCATGGAGGCGATATTTACCTGGAACAAGGCATAAGTAGCTACATGAAGTAGCATTCGTTCTCCAGGTTGTAGTAGTGACATTTTGATTGATAACTGATAGCTGGTTGGGGCACCATTCTAAAATATTCAGGTGACACGGCCACAGCATTTGAGAGTGGACACAGATTTTTCATGATCTTGACGCCTCCTCTTATACATTTACGGATCTTTTTATTCATTCAAATTGTTCTTCTCTGCGGTGTGTCAAAATTCAGAAAACATTTAGTTTCACTTTGCAGGGACTTAAATGATTAAGTATTTTGATTTACTTTGTGTTGCCTGTGCCCAATGACACCTGTTCAGTGAGACTACTTGCACTTTGAGACGCGCGTGCATGTGTGTGTGTGTGTGTGTGTGTGTGTGTGGTTGCAAGTATTCAGTAAATAAACCAAGAGTTATTGGATATAGAAAAGTTGAAAATAGATGTAAATCGAATTTAACATTTAGCCACTTTAGACACGCGGTGTAAATCCAGCCTCAGATGCAACCTTCAGCAAAACGGAGAATGAAAGAGTGGGCGCATGTGACAAAAGGCCTTGGTCCGCATACATAAAACATTCGGAGCATCCATCCGTTGGTTGATTCCCTTTCTGGAGCTAACCTGCTTTGCAAACGAGGCTGCAAGATTATTCACTCGGAAGACGACAGGGACATAAACATCAGCAGGATTGGAAGAATCCTGCTAGAAAATTCTGGACCAGAACCAATTCATTTGCTCTACAGAGCCTATGAAGAGCGACTAAGTATAAACGCGGCCGCCTGTTTACCCAGATGGATCCGGCAAATATAGCAGTGATTTTGACTTTTTAATCTCTAAAAGAACAACAGAGAAACCTCTTGTTTCTCGGCGTAGATTCTGGAGATTTTTGTACCTCCCTTTCAACGGTGTACTCGTGTGTATTGTGTGCGTGCGTGCGTGCGCGCGTGTGTGTTTGCGCACAGGCTGGCGGAAAACAGAATCCTGTCATCTACAGAGCGCCGACTCCTAAGTGCGACTCTCGGCTTCCTCCTCGGGTAAAACACATTAATTTGGATTTTGATTTGCATTTGTTTTGCCGCCTTTATTGACACTATTCCAGACCTAGATGTCTCATCTCAGCAGGCAAGCTCTGATGAGCTCATCTGCATAAGTTGAAATAGTCTCCGAGAGGGAGATTGCGTGGGTCACAGCAACTCATCCCATTGAAATACAGACAGAGAACACGGCATCATTTCATGTGGATCAGTCCCGAGGTTTGAGATCACGGGGGAATGTCGGCAGACAGGTGAGAGGAATGTCAAGTAGATGAGGGCTCAACTATTTTCCTTTTTTCGCTCGCGTGTGTGTGCGCGCGCCCGCTACACTTAGCTCTCCCGTTGTCTTTAATGCCATCTTACTAAAGCAGTTTGAACCTCCACTTCTGCCATAATTAAGAAGAATTGGCTTTGGAATAAACCTTTTTCCCTTGATTACACAGAGCCCCAGTACAGAAAAGTGCTATGCCGTGGAGCTGAATGCCGATTAGAGACTAGCGTGCTGCGTTGGATGAATGCGACTTGTCTCCCCAGATTGATGACAGTCGCGGTGAAAAGGAATTACAGACAATGAAAGTGATCGGCGTAATACCCCCATTCTTCCACATTTTACATACACAAGCCATCTTTTCAGATGGAAATGGGACAAGGAGAGCGCCATTTTCACTTGTGCAAAATTGACACGCTCGCCCCGCTCACTTAAGCTTTTAATTCAATCATTCAACAACACAGCCGATTAAGAGCTCGTCTTCCACCTCCGCGTGGCAATATGGTTTCGCTCGGTTGGGGAACCGCACGCGAAAGCGCGACACATCAACGTAAGGATGGAGAGAGGGTCATTTTCATTTGGACTGACGGATGTCATTGAAGGCAGCGTGCGTGCCCTCGGGGGGCGAATATTAAAATATGACAGAGACTTTTCATGCTTTGGATCTAAAACCAAACAAAGAGCTCGTTTAAAAACCCGCAGGGGTTCGCCAGCCCTGATCTCTTTGTTGAATACGCGATATATGATGTGATATAGTCCCACTGTCACATTGCCTGTAAAAAGCTGCAATTGCCGCCTTTTATTTTTCCCGTTCCTGTTTGGAATAAACCGCAAGAAATGGGATAATGAAGTGGGACCGGCACGCTTCTAGCATAGGAAGTAACATCAGCGACGTAACAGTCGTAATTGTTTATCGTTGTGTTGAAAGCGTTTGTCGCCGTTTGACGAATCATTTATACGTCACACCAGATGTCGCTGATCCGATCAGAGAGTACAGTGTCAGTTTGTAAAAGCACATAGAGCCGCAACAATATCCTATTTTTGCTGAGTTCTCCATAAAAGACACTAACGAATACAGATGAAACCATGAACATACCAACCAAACACATTTTTCATTGAACAACGACCAAAATTTGGATTTGCCCCGACAGCTAAAAGTAAGAACTTCAACTAGGTCTCATCCAGGATTTTATGAGCTCGACCAGCATAGTTTTCATTGAAAATTAGGCTCACCGAAAAAGAAGTCAAAGTAGCCTGTAAGTAACTATGGACAATTTCAAGTATGCGGTGAAATCAACATGCATGTTTTTGGAATATGTTTGCTACTTCATGCATTTTCTGGTAGTTTTTTTTTTTAAGTCAGTATTATGTTGTGATAGTGGCCTGTTTTGTATCTCAAACACAATCACTTTTTTCATGCTTTAGGGAAAAAAAAGAAGATAAACCAAACAGTTGGATGTACAGTGCATGCTTTTCGTGGGCAAATTATGGCAAGAAGTGCTTCCTTTTTATTTAAAAAAAAAAAAAGTAGGAAAAAGACTTGCGTGGCCTTACTCCATTTTTATAATTTTAAACTTAAGCACTGGAATAATTTGAGAAATAACTTTCCGGTATTTAGTGGTGTAAATCAAGGTTTATTTTCAATTTTGGCATAAAGGGGGCAGTCCTTTATTACATTCTGCACTTTTCCTATTTCAGTTTCCAAGATGGCCACGCCCATAAAATTAAGCTTTACCTCCCGCAAAAACATCCCAGAAAGTGAGGTTAAGAGATTGATAGAACTCTCACAAGGTTAAGTCATGCTTGAGATTGGGTGTGTTCATGTTAGCATAAATCAATGTTATCTATCATCTTTCGTGAAATAATGATAGATTATGACACTTGGAGTTAGACCATTATTGCGCAAATCATTCATTTTTTTAAAATCCCAGTCTGTCTTTTTTTTTTGTTGTTGTTGTTGTTTTTTTTGTCAGGCAACCTATGAAAATACAGACGATCGTTCCACAGTTGTGGATACAAGTGCAAGTAATATGATCCAATTAGAATATCCAATATGATCCTAGTTCAAAATCATTGCATTTGGCAAAATGCCTAAATCTGAGGGAAACCACCATTTCTGTAAAACCAAGTATCCAGAAGAAGTAATCATTGCCACATAAATCACCCAAGATATAAATCCCGTGGATTTTATCGCAGCCATAAAACCTTAAATCACGCTCTGGTAAAATGACGAAAACTAAGTGGGGACGCTAGACCTCAGCGGCTTAATTCTGATGTTACTTTAGCTTTTACAGGTTCCAGGTCATATTAACATCTTAACGTGTACTTAGTAACATTGAGAATTTGTCAGAATAAAAAAGACAATAGATTCTGCATTTTGTAACGTTTATGTTTTTTTTTTAATATATACATTTCATGGATATCTTTCCCAGGAGGAAAACTACTTTCATTCTGAAGTGCAATAACCAACCACTCTACCGTCATGGCATGCATATTGCAGTGTTTTTAGTCCCTTTTCAAATAAATGAGGACTGGAAACCCTTTTTATAATGAGCTGTAGATGAGTCCGATGTGTACCCCGCCTGTGGCCGAAAGTCAGTCGGGATAGACCGCAGCTCACCCGTGACCCTAATCAGGACTAGCCCTACAGACAATGTTATGTATGGCTCAAAACCAATCTCAAATCACAGTCAATGAAATAAATTGATTTTGGTGTTTCGCTTACATATATCTGGAGAACTTATGCACAAAAGAAAAAAAAACGCCTGAGAAAAAACTGTCAAGGCATTTGACACTTTAACCGACAAAACACCTTTGAACGACAAAGGCGTCTGAATCACAACATGATGCTAATGTGTATTTTATGAAAGGAATTAGCTGTCATTTAATTACTTTGGCCCAAGGGAGTTTTGAGTTTGACATTCAGGGAAAATACACAAGGAAGAAATTGATAGTATTGTGTCGTCTGTGTGATATGAAACGACAGCCAGAGGGCGGTTAGTACATATTTGATCAACAAAGGAGAGGGGAGGCGGGTGAGGTGGTGGAGTTGGGCGGCATATGAATACGTGACATCAGCTGTCAAGCCGCTACTACAAGTGCACTCAAGAGCCAAGCCGAGGCCAGTGGCTTGAATAAACTCTCCTCAAAATCCGGCACGTTAATAGATATTAGCCCAAATATACCCGATCTTCTGTCTCTTAAAGGTCAACTTCATCTTTCATTAGAAATAAATCTGCCTGCGATCTGCTCCGTGCTTTGGATCTGTTCCACAAAGCGATGGCTTCTTGCTGGCTTTGATAAATGTAAGTAAAAGGGGCCTCGGGGAGGTCTAATGTGATTCTGTTGACAGACAGCGATGATACCGCCACCGACATAAGGCCTATAATCACTTGTTTTATGTTCCATGCAAATAGGCGGCTAGATTTAACATATATGAGCACCAGTGGTGATCCGGTTAAGCCTCAGGCACCGATGCAACAAACATTAGCCAGTGAGCTATCATTAGGCAATGTGAAAACTCAGAGTCAGTCCTCGAGCCACAATATATTTTTCACATCGAGTCGAATACCAACAACCTTGACGAAACCGAAAGCTACCTCGTGGGTAGCGGCACAACACATTTGTTCAAATTACATTTCGATATACGTTATTATTAATAAGCAATCATTTTAATCGATGTGAAGCAAGGCTGGAAATAAATGGATTTGTATTGCAGGTCGCGAGTCAAAATTTGCATTTGCATCGTGTCATGTGGAAGAAACTCGGACCTTGCTCTCCAGCGAAGGCGCCCACTAACGTTCATTTTACCTTGCCTTAGGTCCAAGGCGGCTTTTTTTACGGTGGTATTAATATGAATGTACCTTACTAACATGACGTTCTACCTGCGGAGGGATTTGTCTATGTTAATTATGGCAACCGTCAAATTTGTGACGTGTTTATTACCATGGTGACAAAATACAGTAGATGCTAATTTGTTCCAATTTGTCTTACGTTCTCCTTTGTATTCAGAGTAGCTCTTTAACCAAGCAAAAATACACTTAATCAAAAATGATTATTCAATAGAATTTCCAGTTGGATACTAAAATATTTCTTAGCCTCAGCTATATATTTATACTGTTGTATTTTTTTTTAAAATAAAAGCCTTGCTTCAGGTCCCTGGGATTTAAAAAATGCTCTTAAAAAAGGTACTCAAATGAATTCATTGATTGGCAAAACTGCCCCTCAAAGGGGAAAAAAGTTACTTACAGCCTTGGTAAAGACATTGATCATGTTTACCCTTTCAGGGGCAGTGGTTACTTCAGTGGCCATCTTATCATGTCATCAGGTTACAGGGTGCATGAAATGATTCATGATATCTCACATGTTTTCAACAATGATTGAACAAGGTCGGAAATGGATAAATATCAATATGCTACGCTTTATTTCTGTTCCTCTCAGCAAGCGTTTACACTTTCCTGGAAAATCACAATGTTCCATCACCAGCGAGCTATTTTTAGAACAAGCCCTCGCGCTACTGATGCCTGCAAGTACCAGGTTGATGACCCCCGAGTATATGAGTACTGAATGTGAAGGTGTATTTGAGGAAACCTTAAGCAACATTTTTCATCTTTTGTAAAATCAGTCTTTCACTGGATGATGCCATTTGCTAAATTAGTGTTGCCCATCTGTGCAACACACTTCCACACAACTGGACCGATCCTCTGTAGAAGTTTGTCAAAATACGAGCCATTAAATGTGTTCCCAAATGGTTTCTTCAAACCAAAAAAGCCAATTTCTTGTTCATTTTGAACACTGGGCCAAAGACTTTTTCGTGACACGATCACTGAATTTCATGTGGATCAGGAAAACTGGCATTTTTTTTCCTCCAGGTGGTGTTACTTAGGGGGGATTGGGACCCATAACATCCAGATATTTTCCCAAGGCTCACAAAATTGGTGAGTATTCCAGCACATTGAGCACCCCACTTCCTAGAAATTAAAGTTATTAGCGGGAGGAAGAAAATTTCGAAGAGGGCCTTCATGCTCAAACCCTAATTATGAAGTATTTCTCCAAATAATTGTTATATTGTATTTCCACAAGGATTAGTAGATCGAGTGAAAAGTCCATTAAAAATAAATTTAGCATCAAATGATGAAGCCGCTACTCCCGATTTTAATGAAAACTCCTGCTGGCAATTTTTGGCATAGTCCTTTGACAAACATTCAAAAAGCATTGACAGAGGTGGTAAGAATGCTTATTAGAATTCAGAAGGGCATCCTTCGATTGTGAACAGCTGGTGTTCTTTGCCCGTGATTTATACACACCTCACTCACTCACACAGACACACACACACGTTGAACTTGCAGTCACAGGGCGAGATGATTCTGATGGTAATTTTTTTCTTCTTCTTCTTCCAACAGTGCACCTAGAAAGCAAATCACAAAGAAAAACAAGCTGCTCTTTTGGAGAAAAATTAGCAGCGCAATTGACCCTTTCGGACTTGATGGGGGAAAGTCATTTCGATAATGAGACAGGTTTCGAGTGCAAAGTCAAACTAACATCAGTGTGGGCACGTGCAATTTCCCCCAAATGATCTCATCATGCACGTCTTCTTGATGGTGTTATTACTGGCTACAGGATATGGACATTTTCACCCCATCACCGATTACCTCGATACATAGCAAACTAATCACCCACTGGAAATGCATGCAGATGTAACGCGTGACCTGATTTGGTTTAATTGCTTGTATTGGTGTCACTTTGCAAAAAGGCAAATAAGACCTGTGATTTGTGTCGTAGGAGGTGTTGCGTAAAGTGTTCATCAGAGGTGAGAGGACGGCATCATCCATATTGCTGAGTGGTTCCACATTTGCATTACAATATCTACCTTACTGCTGGGTGTTCCTTCAGCGCTGAACTATTTCAATGATGAAAAAATGGGACAGGGTTCTATTTTACATTGGCCTTGCCCTTAAAAGTCGAGATAATAGCGGCTTGCTATTTTCATCTAGTTGGGCCCGTATTGCCATATAGAATTGAGAGCACATTCTGTAATGTCTAAAAGGTCACAAACACATACGGAAACAAGGATTTGTTCTCGACTTCACCTTTAATCCTCTCTACTTAAGGGTGTTTACATTGAAAATGCGATCCATCAATAGAGTGGGGCTGCGAAGTTGAAGATCGAATGTCAGGGAAATTGAACAATTTGGATGGTGACCAATATCCACCCATCCATGCAAAACCAACACAACCACAGGGGAAAACGCTAACAACACACAGGAAAGGTCCGGAGTTGAGATTCCACTCCAAACTTTTGATCTGTGAGGCAGACATGATAACTACTCATCCACTGTGCAACATATTTGGACCAGAATTTTTGTGGAAAAATGTGACACAGTTGAAACATCGTTCGGAGCGTGGGCAGTCATACAGTGCACGAAAAGACCTTATTTCATTTCAAATGATCAGTTGCAGATGTCGACGATGATGTGTCAGTCAGCTGAGCAAAGGTGATGCCTATTTTTGTAGGTTTCTACTGCCTGCTTTTGTTCCATTGCTGTTAGTCTTTTTTTCCCCTTTTGTGAGTGACCACAATTGAATGAGCAAATGGCTTCCGTTTGGATCATGTAACTGGTGTCCTGAATTTAAATCCGTCTTTTTGTCAGGGAGAACTGAGTTAAGATTGTAGAATGAAGCTGTTGGTTGCTATGTTAGCTTTTTGCATAAGGCACCAACAGGTTAGCTGCCTTCTGCTAGTCCCTGGTGATCAAAATGTAGTCATGTGTTTCATTACATTAGGTGTTCATTTAATGTCTGCTTAACCTTGTTGGACAATGAATTACGTCAAAATGTTACTTTAACCCTTTCATGCACCCTGTGACCTGATAACATGATAAACAGTCCACTGTAGTAGCCGCTGTCCCTGAAAGGGGGAAACAAAATGCCTGCATGTTCAATAAAGGTTTTAGGATGGCAACTATTTGAAATGCAAAATTGCAACTGTAATTGAGCTCAGTGGGAAATTTTGTATCCAGTATATACATACATTTGGGTTACAAATCCCCATTTAAAAATAAATGTGGTCATCGTTGAATGCACTTTTTTTTTTTTTTAACTGAATGACCTCTAATTTCTAAAGTAGTTAATCATCAATTTGTTGTATCCATGCGATATGAACATTCAGGTATTCCTTTAATCATCGGATAAAGCGCATTCATTGTCGGCTTGGTTGCAGAAGAGACCAAGCCGACTCAGCTTACGAGCATTAGCACTCAAGGCTAAACAAACAGACGCCACAAAGACCACTTTAATGTCCAAGGTCAAATGACTTGGCTGGCTGTGTAAAGCGTCGAGGTTTGACCATGTGGGTGATTGTTCATGCCTAGCTTCCGTTGATAAATCTGCCACAAAGAAGCCAAATAAAAGAAATACAAAGAAGCTTGTCCTTTGTATTGTAACTTGGCTTTAGATGTGTTCTTGCTCAATTTACTGACGTCTCACATGGCCCAAATTGGTCCCTCTCTTCAATTTATTTCTCGCCTCAATTCAACGTCACTCAAAAGTGAGTGAACACCTTCATTCGGGATGAGGTCATTTGTGATTTTTTTTTTTTTTTTTTTTGAATAAAGTAGGTCGTTGGTTTATGGCTGAGTTCCAATCCTAAATCGATATTTTAAACCAAATGTGTCTGCTATCGCCCACTTCTCACCCTCAGGTGCATTATAAAACACACTCACGGTCTCCTGAGTGCAGACTCACAAAATGGCTTTATTCTCACATTTTTGGAATCAACCCCGCTGATTTCTCAAAAGTCCGATTATTTTTTCTCCATTTTCCTTGAATCCATTTACATGCACCACACAAAATGTGACCCCTGCCTTTAATCCATCACAGTGGTGATCACAGCAAGCAAACACCATTAGTGGCACGGTAGAACGGTGGGCAGCTTTCCAGCGCCCAGCCAACATTCTCACTCGCTTCTATCTCTCGATTACATTCATTTGTCAGCAGAGCTTTACAAAGCTAATTGTAAGAGATGCGGAATAGAGATCGCTGTTGAATTGAATTAACAAACCCAGTGACATGGAGACAATGAATTTGTATTTAATTTTGTGCCGTTTGGATTCAAAGCTGTTGTGGAGTATCGTGCTGGCTTACTGAACTTGTCACTTCATTAGGTACACCTGTCTCATTGAACACAATGTAATAGTTGGAAAATAAACTCGAAGGAACTACGTGTTAGTCGCCGACAAAAGTGGCAACGGAAACAAAAAAGTACAGTGACTCTGAATTTTAATTTGTTTGGTGATCGGTCTTTGAAAACACACGGCAAATTTTTAAAATGTGTTTCTAGGAAAGACAAATGGCACTGTACTGCTGAGTAAAACCCTATAATGCAAATGTAAACAAACAAACTGACCATATGAAATCAAATTGCGATATGTTGGGACAAGCAGGAAATGATAAAAACAACAACGTGCCTGAGCGGTGTGCTTTTTCGGGGGTGTGGCCTAGTGAGTGACATCAGTAACATGGCCTGTGTCGGCATATGGAATTGAGTTTGGCTCTACTGTAGCTGCTTGCGAGCATTCTGATTTTGTATTTTTATGTTTGACTGTTTGTACCCACGAGCGGACTGGCTGTCAGGCGTAGCGAGTAGATGGCCGTTGGGCCGGCGTCTGTATGTGGTTCTGCAAAGGCGGCGATTTGTCTGGTCATTGGGAGCAGAACGAGATGTGGGCAGAGAAGGCAGACGACATTAACGCTGCACTGAAAGCCTGCCGCGCAGGGCGCACGTAATTTTCAGCGAGCTTTCTGTCTCACAACACCTTGAGGCGAGTATGTAACATGTTCTTTTTCATCTCACTCAGTTCACTTCATTTACCTTCACCTTCGCGTACGTTTACGATCAAGTGGATAATCGTGTTTATTGTGATAGCGACTCTAAAACTGAAGTGTTTTTGCAATGAGGTTGGAAGCCAGTGTATATATGGAAAAAAAAGGTGGAAAAGTGGAGCAAGATACTTTTGCTTGACTATTTCTTAGCTATCAGGCAACTTGTTTGTGGAAAATGACATAAGTTGTAGAAGCAGTGGCCTCTACCATTTGTCTTCAGGGAAAGGAAGTAGTACCATCGTGACAAACGGTGAAAAGAGTCAATACATTCTTGCTACAAAAGCAATGTCGTGGCAAAACTCTTCATGAAGTGTGCAAGGTCTTCTGACTAAGACGGCGGCTCCTCACTCGAAATGGTGACTTTGGAAAAAGAGCGTTGGGCAGTGAGCCACATGCTGCTTCACCAAGTCCAAAGACAAAAGGTATTATTATGCAATCATATGTCACAGATTTTTCTGATACATTTACATTGGAAGGTCTTTTCATTTGTTATTTGAACAGTCCTATCCTATTTCTTTCAACTTTCTCCAAGTTTCATGATGTAATTGTGTAATCCTGCTAATTTACTAGCAGCATTCAAACCCTGAGCTCATGTGTTTTGGTTTTAACCCTCACTCGTCATCGACTTTGTCAAAGAGGTATTATTTTATGCTCATTGAATGGATCGACTCAAGAGCGTCAATCAAAAAGTGAGAGCGATCGTCTCAGTAAAAGCAACACTTTTTTGACGCCTCTCTGGGTGGCTGCTGTGTGCGTTTCCACTTTGAATACATTGACAGGCCAGCCAGTTTTCTTTTTCTTTTTTTTTTCAGACTATCATCGTCCTGCACCTATTCTTGGTGGAGTCTGACATGTCGTTGTCACTCTAACCCGCAGCAGTTAACAATCCCTTTATTGACCCCCGTCTGACAAAAAGCTCCCAAACTACACACACATTTTATTTAGAGTTCTTGTTCAAAAGTGGCTCTCCTCTGGGAGGGGTTCAGATGCATGCCAATCTGTCAATCATGAATAATGTTGACAGCGTTGAGGGGGCCGAGGCGGCAGGACTTCACACAGGTTTCATCCGTTTTTTTATCGTGTGCTACTGGGTCATGACACACTTTCTTTCCCTTTGAATTGGGCAAAAATAGTCCACTGCATGCCTATTTCCTTCTGACAAAGTGGGCCATTAGATACATAAATCCGAGACACTAACACATTCTGTCATGTTTAAATATCCCGGGTCTCCAAAGTGTCACCTTTTAAGTGCTTTGTCTCCTCATCACAAACAAACTGGCAAACTTTAAGGTAAGCAAGAGGAAAGTTTGCGACGCAAGGTGAAAATGCAAAAAACAACCTGTGCATTTTTGCATTATTGAAATTGTTAACGTATGAAAGTGTCAAGTTTAAGTATGCTTGCACACTAGTCGACAGTTTAATTTCGCTCGAGTTAGTTCCACCTTTTGGTTCAATTGGACAACAGATTTCTTGCAGTCAACGACAATGTGATGAAAGTCCAGTCGAAGTTGAGTAATCGATTACATCACTGATAGTACTTCAGCACAGTACAATGGTCCTCAAACTGTTTTGTGCGACGAACATGTTTCATGTCAAGACATAGCGTATTTCCCGCACTATAAGGCGTTTCGGAGTATAAGGCACCTATTTTAGAACTGTTTTCATATATTTGGCGCACTGCATTATAAGTTGCATAGAATAGAAGCCACAATAGTGGTCCGGTTGCGTTATGCATCCACTAGATGGAGCTATGCTAAAAGAATACAATACAATACAATACAACTTTATTTATAGAGAGCCTTCACAACCGCTACAGCTGTAACAAAGCGCTTTACACAACATTTAAAATATTATGTCCAAAAAATCTGAATATTGACCCATATGTAAAGCGCACTGTCGGCTTTTAAGAAAATCGAATGCTTTTAGGTGGGCCTTATAGTGCAGAAAATACGGTAATTTGAAGGACAGGCAAAAAGAAAAAAAAAGATATAAAATACAACTCACCGTTACGGTGAATGTAGCTAATGTAATTTCTCTTCAAGAAATTGTCCGGTCTCGTCATGTGCTCCATAGTAGGCATGTTGTATGTGGAACATTGTAGCTAGGTTCCAAAAAATGAAGCCTTTCTATTTCACCTGCACTTTTTTTTCTGTTTGGCTAGCCTCATTTTCCAAGTGACCTTAATCATTGCAACTAGGCTCCTTTTTGATAAAATAATTCCTCAATCATATGGCTGCCTGCCATCGTGCAAAGAGTGTTACCACACAGTGCCGTAATTCGGTGTGTTGAACTTGTGATGTGACTAAATTGCTCTTCATAGGGCTTGCCCTGACATTATCGGACCTCGCATTTTGGCGACAAAGACAGAGCTTGTTCACTTGTTCACACACTTGTTCCTCACCACCAGTCCCATCGTCCCGTTGGTATGAATATTTGAAGACCAGTGACGATCGCCAAAGCTAGCAAGGCTAGCAAGGCTAACCGCTATTCTCATCTCCAAATAGCTTATTCTCATACACTCAGATGAATGAAGGTCACCAAGTTGGCCACACCAACCCAACACACTATACACCTAACGTACCCTGCTTTAGCCAGTCGGAGACCACCCAGTAGCCTCTAAGCGCACTTTAGCGCAGTTTGCATGCAAGCCGACCTCAATTTTAGACTTCATATCAAGTACTGTAGTTGTAATCAGGGAGAGCCCTGCAATTATTTCGATTCAATGTGACAATGTTGGCTTATTTATTAATCTTTTAGGGCCAGCCAGTTCTTGGGCTCAAATTATTGAAGCAATTTTGATTCATTTGATTCATTTACTCATTTGTGAGCCTGATGTGACATATTATGCAGAGAAGGTTAAAGGTGGAGGCTAAGAGTCAAGTAGCAAATAAGTAATAACCTTAAGCTGACCTACCGATATTACAAAGTAAATACAGCCATCTTTTTCATGGAATGTGCGTCTTCAGTTTCATTATTTGCCCTGCTCCTCTTTTGGAAGAAGACTTTTTTTGGGGGGTCGGGCATTTTTGCCAGCTCGTGGGCTTACTCTTTTTCTGGGACCAAAATGAGCATTTGGACAGAGGCACAGGTGGATGCACGTGGTTTTCAAAATGAAGCTTCCTTCAGACTATTATAATCAATAAAATATTTTTCGTTCAGTCTGGCATTGAAGGCAAAGTTTGTTTTCAGTGTCTGCACATTAGCGCAAGAACATTAGCAATACCATTGGCACAACTGTGCTAATAGTACGCTCCCACTTCGCTCAAAAATCATCATGGTAACCGAAGTCCAGGTGGCTTGTAAGCTAAGTAGACCGGTGACTTAACATCCACGCCTTTTGTTTTACATTTTCGCAGTTAGTATGTAATTTCTGCCTTGTTCTATTTGATGTAACGGAAACACGCATACAGATGCGCCTCAGGTTAGAACATTGTGGAAAACTGAATTTATTTCAGTCAGCCTATTCAAACGGTGAAATATAGACAGATTCACTACACACAGAGCAAAACATCCATTATTTCATTCCACTATCATTTTGATGGCTGCGGTTTACTCATGAAAATTGAAATTTCAAGAAATGCCAATATTGCATTAGAGACAATCCCAATGTAGAAATGAGGTAGCAATTGGCCTTTGGTAAGATCAATGCAATTAATTACCACAATCTATTTGCATGAGTGTCAAATGGCTACAGTATTCCAGTTCATTAAGGATGCAAGTGTTTGCTGTTGTTTTGTAGCACGCTTGATTGTCAAGATAAATATGAAAGTTATCAACAAACTTTGTTCCATTTGGCGCTAATTAGCACTGCTTTATTCGCTAATCACCCACTAGTCTGTTTGGCAAACCTTGTTATTATTTAAACACTTAAGAGAAGAGACCCACATCAGTTTGTGCTGACATATTTTTGTATGGGTTTAAATTTTACCATGTGCACACAAATATTGCTTACAAACCCATTCAACTGATTCACACCAATGGAACAAACTATTGGTACGAAAGCACTTTAACTTTGTGAATCGCCTTTCAAGTGTCAGACAAGCATTCACCATAAATGGAAGAATGCCCTCAAAGCTGATGGGGGTGTTTTCATTCCTTCTCCCAATAGGAGCCGTGTGTCCATTTCAATTCATTGCTCACATCAACATTTTTGAGAACAAATGGTGCAGCACTGCAGTCATGGAAAAAAAAAAAAAAACAACAAAAAAAAAACAACAACTCTTGGCTGGTCAATTATTAAAGAGCATTGTTTCTCTGAGCGATGTTGTCAGAGCCTGAAGCCCAAAAGAAAACACCATGCTATTTATTTTTTTAGTTAAGTTCTGCGGCGCAGTTCCCCGGCAGTAAAAGCGAGCATAAATGATGCATGCATGCATTGCTGCTCTCGTGTCTTTCAGCTGATTAAAACATCTCCTTAATGATTGCTTGCGTGGGAGATGTCAGAGCAGCCCACTGCATGAGGAGTAATAATAAAAACGACAGGTGTTGACATTTGTGTTATCATTTCGACTGTTCATGATGATTTTAAGTGGACACCAAACAATTCAACTGCTCTCTCTTTATCCAAAGACTTTTCCTGATGATCATTTATTGAATTGATCTTTTTAAAAGGTTTCGGATTGGATGTGGTGTTTTTTGTGCAGCACTTTAATGGCAGTAAGAAGAGAGTAGAGATAGACGCCAACATCGGCTCAGTCCATTAATTAATTACTATTTAGGAGCGGATGCATTTTTAACGAAGTTTGACTGAGAAATGTGTCCCTGATATCGAGTTACCGGCCACTTCATCAGGTACATGCGCTGCATCGAACTGCCATTCGGTACAAAAGCTGTATACTTTGGCGTCAGCTTTTACAGTTACATTTAATAATTATAATAAAGCTCATTGAAAATATATATTAAGATAATTTAGATTGTAACTATAAGGCGCCTTATGATGAAAAAAAATCTTCCAAAGTAAAAAAAAAAAAAAAAGTAAACTAAATCTATGATGATATTTTCACAATTATTATTTTTTTTTACTGAATTAATGTTAGTGAATTACTTCACTTGTGGAGGATGATTCGCTCATAAAGCATCACAAAATATTCGAAGCAGCACGCACGCTGATGCAGTGCAGTTCTACACCACTGCACATGAACAACACATTCATCCATCCATTTTCTAATCCGCTTTATCCTCACAAGGGTCGCGGGCCAGAACTAGTTGCCCGCCAATCACAGGGCACACCAACAACCATCTGCACTCACACTCACACCTAGGGACAATTTAGAGTGGTCCATTAACCTGCTACGCATGTTTTTGGAATGTGGGAGGAAACCGGAGTACCCGGAGAAAACCCACGTAGGCCATGACAAGCAAAAGTTAAAAAGTCATCTGGGGAATACAAAGAGAAGTCAGCTGACGTGATGACTTGCACACTCTTTAGCCGTGTTAGCACATGCGCTAAGCGTCCTCATCCTGCCCTCAGTGTGTCATATAATCACATGAGCATGCCTGGATGTTTGCGGTGACATCTGCAAGCTTCTTTCTTTGCCTTTGTTGTCATTTGACGACCAGCCATGCTTTAAATGAGATGCTATTACGCGATATATGTATACCCTGCCACTGTATTGCTAGAAACTCACTGACAACTGATGTCGGTTAAACTCATGGTTTCGAACACCTGTGAGTTGGTCGATAGGTCACGTTATCGGCACTCACGGGATGACTCTTGTCCAATCATATTGCTTGGTCAGAACGAATCACATCGTGTTGAATGAAGACCACTGCGACAGAACAATCGTGAGTGAGCATCATTATCTTTGAAAAGGGACACTATTTGATATCAATATTTGATCTTCTCTGGTGCTGCAGGTGTACCTAATACCGTGACCGTTGAGAACACGTTCAGGAGTGTAATAGTCGCAGGTTAGCATGATTTTATGGGACTTTGATGAAGCTCAGGAATAAAGCATGAGAGAATATCCGTATCCACCTAGGATGTTTGCGCCATGTTCACAAGAACAGTCAGTTGGCATCAAAGTATGAGGAGCAGCTGCCAGCTCCTGGCTCCCCCTCTTTTGAATGAGAGAAAGTAGGTTAACCATAACGTGGCGCACGTCGGGTAAATATCCCAGCGCGCCGAGCCTCTTCACCTCGCCACGAGCGGGCGTCTATACGTTTGATTATAGAGTAGCTCGAAATGACACGCGCAAACGCACACGCTGGCAAAAAGAGCTAATTTGCTGGGTCGTCGATGGGGGTAAACACGTGCTAATTGCTTTTGATCTACGGATTCGCAGCCTGTTCAAATGAGAATTCAGCTGGGAGTTCTGAGCAATAAACCAAAACAGGCTTTTTTTGGGGGGGTGTTACTTGAAGAGTTACAGGTATGATATTGTACAAATTGTTTTTGAGCAGGATGGCACGGTGGTGGACTAGTTAGCACGCCGGCCTCACAGTGCAGACGTGCAGGGTTCGATTCTTGCTACGGCCCTCCTGTGTGCATGTTCTCCCCGTGCCTGTGTGGATTTTCTCCGGGTACTCCGGTTTCCTTCCACATTCCCAAAACATGCATGGCAGGTTAATGGAACACCCTAAATTGTCCCGAGGGGTGATTATGAGCGCGAATGGTTGTTCGTCTCTGTGTGCCCTGCGATTGGCTGGCAACCGGTTCAGGGTGTGCCCCGCCTACTACCCGAAGACAACTCCAGCACGCCCACGACCCTTGTGAGGATAAGCAGATTAGACAATGGATGGATGGTTCTGAGTAGGGGGCATCACAGTTCTGAGGTTATAGGACCGTGAATTGACAATAGATGTGAATGAATTATTGACAATAGACTAGTCGACTTCATTCAGGAAAATTGCAAAAATGACTCAAATTCATCCGAATCTGACCAAAAAAATCCCGGGTTGAATCGGGGAAGCAACCGTGCCAAGGTGGTTTCCAAAGCTTCCAAAGCCGCTATGTCACAGCTTCGCCTCTTACAGGTAAGCATGGCTGCATGCATTAGCTGTCATGGCGTCCCAGCAAATACGTTTGGCAAGCTATTAAAAGCTTGCTTTATTACATCCAGTGAAACCAAAAACGGGTTTGGATGCAGTTTTCCTTGATGAACCATGTTATATTTTTCCTTCGGACCACCACTGCTACAATGAAGGCATAAGGGAGAAGTTTTGTCGCTTGGCACTTGACACTGTATATATTATTGCTGTTCACCACAGCTATCCATTGCCTTCACTGTATGTGTAGTGTCATGCTGGGTCAGTTTAGCATACACACAAACACAAGAAAATCAGGTTATCAATGTGTCCTTTTTTGCTTGTCGTAAAAATTCCTGTTAAATTTGGGCGAAGAACACGGTGAGACATTAATAAATGCGTGTTGACGTTCAAGCACGGAGGAAGTGTTGCTGGGTTGCAAATGAAGGGCAGGCTAAGAGCTGCTCTCTGTATCACAAATACACGCGCGCACACACACACACACATGCACACATGCGCGCGCACGCACACGGATGAACACATGCCCAATCGCAC
>CAAKHF010006610.1:0-19174 GCA_901007745.1 Hippocampus kuda | reverse complement strand
GCCATTAATTATGTGCGGCATTTTACATTTTGTTATATTCCAACGTCCCCCCCCCCCACCCCCCGGGAAATCACCCCATTTCTGCTCATGCATAGTTTGGAATATAATTGCATGCCATGCGATAATATCTGTCTTCTCAATCTGTCTTTGTCTGAAATGAGAAATATACAGTTTGCGTCTATTTTCTGATAAACACGTGCATGCACTCCAAAGCATTTAGATGTTTTTTGTTTTAATACATCCACGCTCTTTACGTTTACTCTCATACGCTCATTCATGGCTCTGCCATTCCGATCTTTATGCTCTTCTTTTATAGGCATGGAAAAATGTTTTATTTAAACCAGGCAGGCAAAAGAAAAAAACACTCGGAGGGTCAATTTAGAAAAGAATTATCGACCTCTGTGGTCATTGTGCAATGATAATAAGAGCCCATAATTAAAGTCAGAATCCTCAGTGCTCGCGGGCTGCTACGGCGGTGTTGATGAGAGGTTCTGCAAAGGTCTCAAGGTGGAGATGAATATTAATTCAATGTCAGCGGGGGCGCTGTAGCAAGGTGACAAAACACGTTGAAATAAGGTGATGGACAAGGATCGGCACTGGGATCTAAAGTCAACATTAATGATCTCCCGTGAACAGTGGAGTGTCTGCGTGAACGGCCAGTGGGAATTTGACAGCGTCTTCTTTCACCCTTTCAGGGACAGCGGTTACTACAGTGGACAGCTTATCATGTTATCAGGTTACGGGGTGTAAGAAAGGGTTAAAATGCAATTTATATCTAACACAGAGCGGTAAAGGCTTCTTTGCACAAAACACTATGACATCACATCTGTTGCAGATTAATGGCTTCCCCATTTTTGATGTTGTGCAGGATGACATTTGTGTATTCATAGTCTTGAGTAAGCACTTTTAAAGAGAGTGATCTCTCTTTTTTTTTTTTCTAAAAGCAACACAACCAATAACATGAGCGTTGTTGTGTTCCACTGTGGACATTGTTGTCCAAAATCACCGTCGTTTAATTTCTCCGCAGTGTTTAATCTCGCTCCTGAGTACCTGTGCTCTATCCCAGAATCTTGTATTCCTTCCTGGACACCGCAGTGCATGAAAATATTCAATGACAAGGAGAAATAAGACTCTTTTCAAAGAGTTCAAGAAACGAAAAATGAACTCTACATTCTGATTATAAAAGATGAGCCAGATTTGATGAGTAATTTTGACACCATACAGCAATGTAAGACAGGGGGGACGGGGAGGGGCTCCTCTTAAAATCAAGCAGTCCGACATTTACACTGCGAGATTCTTTATGGAGCCAAGGCAGAAGGCCGAGACACTTCCCCTGTCTGTCTTTATTTGACACTAATTATGTGAATAGTAGATTTGTAAAACTCATTCGGTGCTAGCCATTTTCAGAGCCTCCTTTACCCTACCAAAAGATTTCCAAAATATACACACACATACACATATAAATACATACCTAAGACTGAATGTCTGGATTCCGAAAAGACATCAGCATATGTCCCTGGGATCGAATGAAAAGAAAAAACCTCAATGAAAAATACACCATGTTCGTTATTTTCTACTCCGAGGAAGAATATTGACTTTACTTCCTATTGGTGAGGAAAGAATAGACATAAATCTAAAAGCGCTTCCCCAATTTGCTGCTCGGTGCTTTGAAGGGGACTTACAAATACAATGAGCATTTGTTCAGGTTAGTGTGAGCAAGTCGTCGAAACATCACATGCAGAATAAAGCCGTTTTCAAACCAGGAAAGACCGAGCCGTATTTCGGCATATTACGTGCAAAAGGCTCATTAAATTGAGGATTACATGAGTGAATAAATTCCGCGGCGATCAAGACAGCTTGGAAATACGTAGATCACTTGGCGCTTATAAAATGTAACCTTACAATAAACCCCCCAAAAAAACATGGCCAACAACACTCATGAAGTAATATTAATTTAGCCAGTGTTTCCGAGCCTTTATTGAGACAAGGTGCCGACTTTATGTTTAAAAACTGACACCACAAAACAAACCTAAATTTCACAAAATGTAGAAAGACTGTTAGAATGCTGCTCTCGTCTCAGCTTAATCTTTTACACAGTGCGGTTAAGCTAGCAGTTAGCACTTCTGCCTCACTGTTCTACGGTTCAGGGTTTGAAGGGTTTGCTTGTTCTCTCCCGTGTGATGTTAAGAGTAAATATTTTATCTGCCAGCTTCCAAAAATGTGTCTGTAAGTGAGACATTCAGACTTTTGTTGTACTGTGGTGTCACAATCTGTCAATTTATGTCAAGGTGGGCGGGGCATTTGCACGTGACATTTCTTTCGCCGGTTTTCCATTTCACATTTCAGTATGTTCCTGTTTCTGCTGTCATACCCGTTTGACAATCAAACACCTTGCATTTGCCAATTTTTCATCAGCCTATGTGGCAGAGAACAATTGTATGAGCAAATTCTGCCTAGCAACAAGTGGTCCTTGTGTGGCATCCATCCCCTTTCTATTGTGGTTGTCCTTGCAAAGAACCTTGAGTATCTCGAAAACAATTCTACGTTGCTACACCACCTGGACAATTTGTTTATCCATTCTTAAAATGTTGTCATAAGTTGTACATGCTAATGTATACCACCGCAAATAAAAGAGAAACTGGGATTAGAAAAGGGAAATCATTGCTATTATTATGTTTCCATGAATAAAGGTCCTTGCTGGTGGATGAGGCACAATGTCCCCTCAGGCAATAATGGGAAATACATTTGGATGGGTAAACATTAGGCTCAACTGGGGATCAAAACTGTTTGACTTCGAGTTGAGACACTATTTGCAATATTGACCCGCAGGCCACACGTGCAGCTCACTTCTCGCCACCCCCCATCGGCCCCCACCGAACAAACACGGAAATATTATGAACAAAAGCCAAACACATGCTGATAATCTTGGAGAATATTCACGCCTGCTACATGGGCCTCCGTTTTGGAGTTGCTGTGAATGTCTCAACCAATTCCATTCACTGCAGATGGAAATGAGGTTGTGCTTCTATAAGCGCTGGAAGAAAAAAACAAAAAGTCTTCTTGAGTATTAAGTGATGCAATCCTTCCTGTCATTTCACTTCTCAAAGGACGCAACATGTAACCCCCCCGACTCCCCTCAAAAAAAAATTAAAAAAACACGTAATAAGTGGAATCAGTCAGGATATTATCTGCTTGCAAATTAGATAAGATTAGTACTTCCCCAGGGTCAATTATTTTACATTTGATTGAAAAAAAAGTTTAAATGGAATCTTCTGAAACGAGCAAAATGTGTGTGTGTGTGTGTGTGCGCGCGCGCGTGTGCGTACGCACGCGTATGTTCCTTTTGCTCTTGTAATATGAAAAAAAGAATGCTCTTCTCTAATGCAAAAGCTAAAAATTGCGCAAGTGTATAAAATTGCTCTGGAAATAGGGTTTCAATCTGACATTATGAGAGCAAATGTGTGTGTACATATGTATTCGTGTGAGTGTGTGCGCGCGCATATATATATGTATGTATATATATTTTCCCATTCTTGCTGCCTCTCTGTGAGTGATCTGTGACGTAACGACTGCTGATGATTCTTTCCATCATGCAACAGCCGAATGATCCTTCCGGCTGATCCAAACAAACAAATCAAGGCGTTGATTATGCCCAAATCAAGCCAAATGAATATCCAATTTTCGTTATCGTCTCATTTAACGCGATTCAACCATGACGACTCTTAAGATGGAGGCAAACGATGACAGACGTGGCGGGAAAAGCTGCAAATCGGGAGTTCCTTTTGATCGGCCGGAAGCCTGGATGTGCACCAAAGGGTAGGACAAACGAGAAGGCAGACGCGCCGCTGAGAGATGCTCGTGAACAAATCGAATGTTTGCAGCGAGTTTCCTTTGGGGATTTCGTTCTTGCACCAGAGGATGGGCTGATTGCCTGGGCTCTCGTCATCTTTCCTCGCCAATCCGTTATAATGACTCCTCTGTCATGTCTGATACTTCCCTGGCGCCTCTCAAGCAAAGCTGATTATATACGCATTTGAATAGTTCAAAATCTTTTTTTTTCTTTGTCACCACTTCCTTGCTGCAAAAATATATTAAATCTTGTGGTCGAGAAAACACACAGCAGAAAAATGGTGACCATGGGAGAAGGGACATGAACTACTGCACTTTCAGTGGCCTTACTTATATACACAGATGTACGGATATATGGAATACACGGATCCTTTGCCATCCCCACTTAAAGACTGCTAATAATTTTACTGTATATAAATTAACAATTTTAAAAAGCTTATTCTGGTAACAGTTCGTCATAGATTGTTGTTTTCCTTCTCAAATAAAAACACAATAATGCCTGGAAAATTGTTTTGTTTCATTTGTTTGTTTGTTTTTTCGGCCCAGCCATCCTTCTAAATAAAGCCAATTTTATAAATGAAAATTTTACTGTTCACATTATATGAAGAAAAAAAACAAACAAAAACAAACATCAAATGCATTTTTAGCTTAGCTTCTTAGTAAGCAGCAAGCAACATTTTTTTTCTCACAATTTATGATTGAGCTCTGTTAAAGCAGTTTTAAATTTTTTTTTTTTTAAAAACTTTGACTTGCATTTCATATTCTTTTAGTGATTTTAGTACTCTGACAATCATTTCTGTACTTTGTATTTAAATGTTTTAAGTTCTTGGTATTTAAATTTTTTTGAACATTTTTAATCTTGCAACTGAGTTACCTTGCTTAAATGTGCTCTATTCAAAAAATTGCCTGGCCTTGCTTTAGTGTCGGGCTTTTTACTGGTTGACCTATGACGTTGCATTGAAAAAATATCTAGCTAGTGTGAAACTTCGAGCACAGCAAAAAGATAGTTGGACAGTTTTATTTTTAGCTACGGTGACGTTTTATTCCAATTATTAATGAGATACTTACAATCCATTGCATATGACTCATTTTGTGTGGCATATGACAGTGGTGCGGCATAAGCGATGTTCTTTTTGGTCTACCAGAGGGAAGAAAAGTAGCGCTTTGACCACACACCACACAAAAAAAAAAAAAAAAAAAAAAAAAGATTTTTGAGGGGGGGTGTTGTAATTTTCAAAGCTGTGGTGAGCCCAATTACGGGAACTTTATAGAGTGCTGTGCACAATGTTACATCCTCTGTCCATAACTGTTATTTACTTACTTTAGTTAGCGACCACCATGGATACGTAAAAGGGAAGAAAAACACCGAAATGACATTTACACGAAGTGATACCTGAATGGAGTATCATCATTTTGAATAAAAGTCTGTTGGGGATTCAGGTGGGGACAGCAATATATGCTTCCACCCAGGCTGAGGGGAAATAAAATGCAACACTGAAGGACATTATATATGATTATTGTACTATTGGATTGTGTGCAGTACCACCCGCACACAATCACAGCCGCGCGTGCGCTCACATACGCACACTCACACACCGACACACACACGCAATCTAAGACCATTATCTCAAGGCACTTTTGCATAAAATGCACGTGTTAGCACTTGTGCAAACACGTCCTCCTCTGCCGGCCAGAGCTTCCACAGCGCATTGATACCTGCGGGGTGTCTTTTATGACCTTTGTGGAAAGCAGTTACACGATAAGAGTTTCTCTTTCCTGTATTCTCCATCAAATTTACAGCCTCGCCTCTCGCCGCCTCTCCATCGCATGATCCCTTTTAACAAGAGGAGAAGACGGCTGCCTTTGTCGGCCGAAAACAACCGCCGCGGCTTTGATAAGTACACCTAAAAACTGAGCTGACCACCCCGTGACCTGTGATTACCTCTCACTCTCGACCTGTCACTCTTCTTCAGCTGGGAATAATGTGGGCCCATGCTGCCTGATCGGGACCAATTTTCGTAGTTCTTGTACAAAAAGCACACTGTGGCAGACTGGTCCCAAGTCGATCGCGAATGTAGGGAGAAATGAAGAGGAAAAAAAAGGAAAAAAAGGACAAAAAAAAAAAGATTTGTGTGTCTGTGCATGTTATTATTATTATATAGTTTTGTGTTCATGCACACTGTACCCTAAGCATCCTATCAGTTTCACAAAAAAAAAGTATTTGTAAAATAAAACAAAATAAAAAAGCAAGTGACCTTTTACCTATGGTGGCGCACGATCTGCCTCACCGGACGTTGTTAGCGGACAGCAGTCTGCAATTGCAGCTGGCGATCAGAGCTGTTACGATAAATCTTTTTTCTTATTTCATTATTGTCATTATCATTCATGTCAGCTCTCTACTAAGGTAGGCAGGCAGTGATTTCTTTTTCACAAACTCACAAATTCTGGTATCTACTGTTTCTTTTTCTGTTTCGTTCATGCCAGGGGCTGTTGCGGCTGTTGCTCATCACGGCATGCGTATGCGCGTGCATGCATGCGTGTATGTGTGCAAATAATTTTTGTTCGTCTGTCTATGCTAGTGACATATAGTGACAGGCAGAACAATGAAGACTCATCTTCCTGTAACACCACACATCGTTATTGCGGGGGCGGGGGGAGGGAGGTGGGTGTACACATTGTTCCAGTGTATGATTGGTAACTGTATGCAAAAAAAGGGTCACTGCGTTGTGACAAAGTAATCCAAACTCGTCATCCTCAATGAACAAACAAAATCCAGAGATAAGATTATCTTGTAAACAAAACTCAAAGTAACGGCTGCAATGGCCAGCTACTTGGTTGGTGGAAGCATCAAAAAATGTCATCTGTTTTTAAGGGTGGCAAATCGATCCATCATTCTGTCGGTAGTCCGTGCATAGCGGCTCATGACATGACATGGCTCACAACACACTGATTGCGCTGAAATACTTTTGAAGTCGCACAGATTACATTTTGCCCCTCAAAGCGCCTGTTCGTGTGAAGAAAAATACTACTCAATGACCGTTGAAGTTAAAAAAATAAAAATAAAAATTACACTAAAGTAGTAGTCTTGAATATATTTGTGAATTATAAGAACTTGAATTATAAGAACTAAAATAAATTAAAATACATTCAAAATGCTACCAAATCATTTCCATGTATCCGCATCGGTTTACTGTCTATATATTTCTGTATTCATTTGAGAAAATTGGGATGCACACTCTTATTTTGTTAATGAATTGCCGAGGTGTTGCATCGGGACTCTTTATCGCCAAACACTGCGACTCGGGATCGGGAGCCAAAAAAGTGTGATCGGGACATGGCTCGTTATTTCAGTACTTTTTATTTTGTGGTGTGAACTGAGATTATCATAAAAATTATGAGCTTTGGCTCAATCAATACAGGGAAACTGTTAAAACTTATAAGCGCTAACAAGCGACAGTCACATTGTCTTCAGGCAAGGTTTAACCTGTTAAATCAATGAGTTATTTGAAGACAGTTTTTAGGGAGGAAAACGGTGGACAGCACAGTGGGTTCGGTGCTTAGACCGTCAGCCTCACTGTCAGAAGATTCAAGTTTGTATCTCGACTCGGGTACTCCTGTTTGGAGTTTGCATGTCCTCCCTGTGCTTGCGTAAGGTTTTCTCGAGGCACATTCTTGAAAAAATGCACATGAGAGTCATTGCCCATAAAAAGGGCCATGGGTAGCTACAGTATGTGCTCTGGAATTGACTGCCGACGATTTCAACGTGTACAGGTTCGTTGAAGACACTACATTGTCTTTTATTGTCTATTGCATGCCGTGTGAGTGTAATTGTTTATTCGTTTAGGTCTGCTGCGATTGGCTCCAACACGCCTGCAATCCTAATGAGCACAATCGCGACAGAAATTATGCCAGCGAGAGAAAAAAATTCCAAATTGTGTGTGTGTGTGTGTGTGTGTGTGTTTTTTAAATATGTCAAAAGATACAACTTTGCCACGGAAAAAAAACAACCCAAATAGGTGCTATTTGAGATTTACGGGATGTTGTACAAATGCACATTACTCTGACATCTCTCCTTGAAGCCTGCATTTGTGTCTGTTGTTGTGAAGTCTGCTTCTCTCTGTTGTGTGGAACAAAACTACCAGCAGACTCTAAATTAAATTTTTCACTTAATGAACTACAATTAGCGTGTTTGACAATGCCCAAGATTATTGTACTTGTAAACTGGAAGTTTGCACTGAAAAAAAAAAATAAATTCATATAATGTATGTTAAAACTATCTGTACAATAGTAGAATATTATTAAAATGATCTTTTGAAAAATCAACCCTCTGCGGCGTCATCCTATGTCATTTATTTTATTTTAGTGTTTTAAAACACCCCGCGACTTCACAAGAATAGCCTATCAGAGACTGCAGAGACAGAAGGCGTGACGGGGGTGCGTAGTCAATCACGCAGGCACATGCGGCAGCTGTGCGGGGACACCCAGCTGCATGTATCCATTGCACATTCCAAAAAATACATCAAACAGGTAATATTTAGGGCAATGTTTTTGCGACTGGCATCATTTCAACACAGTGTGTGACGTTATCTCTGTGCAGATGCGGCGTTCGCCCAATGTGGGTAATTTGGCAGATGAGCGCAGACCGGCAGATTTGCGAGAGTGAGTGCCGGGCTGCTGTGGGAGTAGAACCAACCTCAATTATGGCCAGTCAAAGCAGTTCTTTTCATTCCCTTTATATGTGGCGCACCAGTATCTCGACATGGCGAAAGCAAAGCTATGCCCTGAGGTGGGCACTTGGACAATGCCTCATGTGCGTAATGATCAAGCAAGTGAAGAATATGTTGACACTCGGGATGACCAGCACGAGTTATATTTATGAATGAAATACAATGCCATCCATCATACACGCAAGCTCAAAATCTGTCTGCCTGATCAAATCCACCAAAACCGCATGACACCACCTGCACCACAAATTAGACCCGCTTCTAGCTGGTCTCGAGATTTTCTGCCATGAAATAATCAGGTGCCCATTTTTACGGCCGAGTGTACGTATGCCGTCTCTGAAAATAGAGCCCTAGGGGTTACCGCTGTACAGTACTTAATGTTGTTTACTTGATTGTTATTTGTATTCAAGTCCCAGATGTGTTTTTCCTGCAAATACTTAAAAGATTATGACTGCGGCTGCATTTGTGCAGGTTAAAGATTATTAAAGACAATGTTAAAGACTACAGCATGTTCAGACGAGCACACAAATTTGTGTTGAGTTGCCACCATCGGTCATAAACCGACTTGTTTGTATGAGGGGCTGTTTGATGAAAACAAAATAAATGTCAATCTAAAAAAAGATCAGTCAGCCATAGCAATGAATTAGTCCAACTTATTTAATTAATTTAATTGAATTAACCGAGTGCAAAGTATTATCTTTTGTTGAACAAATTAATTCATTTAAAAGGACGGGTTGTCTCTAAAACGTGTATGCCTGTGTCAACTATAAAAATGGATTGAGTGTGATCTTTGTCAACTCAACATATTTGTGGATTTTTTTTTTTATCTATCCTCTGCAATTCACTGAAAATCTTTTCTTTTTGTTGTTTTTATGCCGTGATTTCAAAATACTGTGAAATTTACAAAACCCAAAGCCCCAAAAGTTTGGATTCAAATGTCAAACAGAATTTGGCATTCAAACCATCATCATCATGTGAGACATCACAAATCTTCAGCTCATGTGCATTGAAAGGATTAACTCCACAAGTGTGTTTAGCTTTTTTTTCTCTCGTTCTGCTTTTAATGTCATGATAATTCCAACGCGATTCCATTCACTTCCATTATAAGTAGATTGTTGTATTATTGTTTAAAACATGGCAACCCCAACTACTAGCCTGGCATGCATATTGCACTAGCCTCGCTCATTTTTACAAGAGCATGTCAACAGAGATTGTTTTGACAATCGTGAAGTAAAGAAAAACGATTCCATTTTTGACTAGATTGTTGTCCTGTAAACTCACGGAGCCAGCCAGTTTCTGGCATGTCCGCCATGTTTGTACTGTAGAGAGCAAGATGTTCATGTCACATTATGAAAGGAGTGCAGCCCTGCAATGTTTCATCTCATCTCGTCTTTTTTTTTTTTTTTTCCCTGTGAGAAGGATGATGTGTGCTGTGGAGCAACGCCAGCCAAAAAAGACCATCCAGACTGTCAGCGGCAAGCAAGAAAAAAGAAAACAATGCCAGAGGCCACGGTGACTGACATGGTATGAGGCTGTGCCAATGCCCTTGAGCAAAGGTCGCCCTGCAAAAAAATGTGTGAAAGAACACAAAGATTTTGCAGCAACTAATGCTCGAGTCAGTAAATATAGAAAATGGTTTGAGTTTTACTGCCATCATGAATGTTGTATTTGTTTTGCAGTTTCATAATTTGAATGTTACTGAGCATCCAACACTTAGAGGAAAAACCATTAAAACCCCTGTAAAGTGAGAAGAAATATGTCTTGTAAATTTTGCACACCACAGTGTTGTTGCGAATCTGGCCAAATTGGAATGATTAAAAAAAATCAAGGATATAAAACTGTGAAGAATCAAGCCATTTTTTCGATTCAAATGCTGTGGGCGTATCTGCTGAATCAACTGCAACCACGCCCAGATCAGCTCTCAACCGTCAATCAAGTATCACGACATCTCGTGCGGGATCATTGAGCTTTCTGGAGCTGAGAGCTATTACTTGGCGACTGATTAGAGCAAAGGGATACCACTTTGATGCACACTTCTGAAATTAAAAAAAATCAGCTTACATTTAATCATTTGTTAGGGCTGAGGGAAAAAATGGTTTAACTTGGCTAAATACACCACAAAAAGCAGTCGACACTGCATTGAAACGGGGGTGCATGAGTAATCGATGTACTAACCGCTAAGATAATCAATTCTAAAAAGATTTGCTTGTGAAAACCCTATTTATTCTTCAATCAGAGATGAAAGTGGACTTTCCTGAAGATACAAATGCGAGCATATATATATATGATTTTAACGGACTTACCAGGTTTGTCGACCTTTCTAATGTCGGACAAAAAATCTCCGTTCAAGTCCTTTTCCTCAAGCCATGACCACTTGAACGTGTTCCTAACACTCGTGTCTATCGCACGTATGTCAGTTTACATTTACATTACATTGTTTACATTTTCAAATAATCACAACACAATGCCCCATTACTATTATTTTTTTTTTCGCACCACGTTGGTGAGCCATGATCTAGCGTCTTTCTTATGTGTCCCTACATATTTGCGTTTGATGAAAATGTATCCGTTTAACATCTCCAGGGACTGGAATATATCCCACCAGGTCGTCACGAGGCTTTTCATTTGGGAGAGGTGCGAGCCATTAGCTAGCTTGCGCTTCTCTCGACTAACGGACGGACAGCGGGCTTGTCCGCGATGTCATAGTTTGTCCCTCTAGCTTGGTGTTATGTCAGTTTGTGGATCCGCATGGCACCAGCACTTAAAGGAAAGTCAAGCCTTTATTAAACACGACAGCACATGTTATTCAGCCTGTGGCTCACATTACATGACAGGCTTTTAAGCACATACTTCCAGATACGTTCTATACCCACATAGGCATAGCCAGCTAGCTAACAGCTAGCTTCGTAAAAATAGGCAAAGTAATTTTAGCTACCGGTCAGCAAGTAAGCAGTCGCAATTGTGCCAGATAATCACTGATGCAAATGAACGTCCTCAAATTCTTTTACGGATGGGGAGGGGTGACTCATGTCAGGTCTCAAGTGTGTCACTCGGCACCATTTTAAACACGGCCAAAAATGAAGGGAAGCTTTCTTATCTTCAAACAAATCTCAGAGTTCATGTGACATGGTCTTGAAATACTAGTTGACTACAGAGTTAATTGGGTCGAATTTGAGCCATTTTCCTGATCTTCTCATTGCATAATGCAAGGCTCTTAATGGGGCAGCAAGTAATTAGCCCGTCTGTTTGACAGTCAAGAGGTTCTGTGTTCGATTCTCAACTGAGGCGCTCCTGTTCCTGTGAGTTATCCCCTGCTTGCACAGTGTCTTTTCCCCACATTTCCAAAACATGCGTGCTCGGTTTGTTGAAAATGTTCAATTGTCCATGGGTGTGAATGTGAGTGTGAATGCGCGTTTGTCTGTACAGTTTGTGCCTTGTGATGGACTGTCAAACTTTCATCGAGGATGGATGACTAAAGAAAGATTCTTAATGACAAAATCCTTCGATATGCTGGAGGTGATCATGGATGTCAGTGTTTGGCCTTGATACAAATATTCAGTCTCGTGAATGTCTAATTTTTTTGTTTTTACCTTTTGCTAATTGTATCTTTCACATTCAGCACACTGTTGGCCATTTTTCAGATGCAACAATTTGCAACAATGTAAAAAAAAGAGTATGTGGAAAATGGCTTGAATTTCTTTGTGTGATTTTTGCCTCTGTGCGCACCCACAGCGGATTGAAAATGAACCAATCAAGATGTGAATTGTGTCCATTTTCCGCTTCAGCGTCGGAGCTCTTCACAAAAGTATGCCATTTACACAGTAGCTATTCAACATGTACATCTTCTTCCGCAAAACAAATGAGCCCCCATGGGAAGTTCTTTTATCGTAGACATGGGCTGCATTTCCTCAAAAGAATCACGATATGGGGTTGTGGTTATACGCCGCCATGGAAATCAGGGGACATTTTTCTTTTTCTCATATTTTTATTCAACACAGAGTATGTCACATTTTGTCACATTTGATCTTTTTCAAATTTTTATTTCGTATTTCTAAATGCACTCATGATTGTCCTTTTTAATTCATTTTTGGCAAACTTCATTTAAGTACATTGAGCATATGCACGTGTTTACACAAAATGCAGTGCAATGGTATCTTGACTGATGAGTGAACGTGTGGGTTATAGAAGCGATCGCTCGGCGGAGTTTGTGCCCATGAAGGGACGCTCAGTTACCCCGTTTAAAACTGTCAAATGGAAACCGCAAAGTACAGCGGGAAATGAGGTTGTCTTGTGTCACGCGGCCACATATTTTGACGCACTTCAAACCAATCGTATTTGGGAACCGTCTTTCATTTATGCCTGACTGAAAGTCAGCGTGGCATATGCATAATTTACACCGATTTGACATATGAGCAGGTTATGTTGGAGCAATATGAACCGTCGTGCAACAAGTGGCCACGCAAATATAACTGGGGGGAAAAGTATCCGAGCAATTAAGTTGATGGACATTGCTACATCTCCAGGATAGTTAAAATGTTATTGCAGTAGTTAAGTTTTACAGCGAATCACAAATAATTTTTGTTGTCCGTATGATTCATAAGGCCACCGTCAGAGGAGAAAATACACTGAAAGAAATAGCACATCAGACAGTAAGAGAGTCCCCGTGTCCTGTTTTTAATGTATAAAAATGCCAGAGTACGGGCCATCCCTCATGCAAAGATTTCGGCGATGCCAGCCCCTTTGTCAGAGTAAAAGCGTTCCGCATGGCTTCGACTGCAGCAGGGAGGCCGAGGGGTGGAAACTTATCAGGAGATGCACGTGGCCGTGAAAATGATGACATCAAATTCTTCACCGAAATATATTGTTTGTTGCGCAAGCGACGCCGGCCGAGCTTTATCATGCTTGAATTGAGTGTTTTATATATTTGCTTTGACAGTGACTAATGAACACGTGTAACATAATGTATCCGTCAGCTGTTGTTTTCTGGACGATTTCATGCGCTCGGGGAAATGATCATGTTCACCCCTCCCACCCCCCGCCCCCTCAAGAAAAAGAAAAAAAAAGATGATTCAGGGGTCCTCTTGAGAGCAGAGTCGCTGTCCGTCATAGGACACCTTTTTATTTTATTTCTTGATGTATTTATTTTTGCACAAGCGGTGGCTACGAAGGCTCAAGATCACGTGACCTTCCGAATAATCTTGCCTGACAAATCTGATATGACATTTTGATCGTGGCGGGGCGATTGTGCAAACCAGGGGTTCAATCACGGCATCTTTAATGGCTTTGGAGGGAGGCCAGCTATTCATGACATTGCACTTTAAGGCTTTGCCAAGAAATCTAGCAGACGAAATGAGAAGGTTGTAGATATTTTCCATGAGGCTTTTTTTTTTTTCTGACCAGAGGCTGCCTTTGATTAATGGCTTTCTCCCCCGTGTGTCGCCTTCCAGAAAATCCCCAAGAAAAAGTCTTCTCTTGTCTTTGAAAGTGAGCAGGTTGACCATGACTAAAGTGTCAGCAGCGAGAACTATTTCAATTTGGGCTCCCTGTTTGCTCATTTAGGAAACACTGTGAGTCTAAGTGTTATAAAAACGAATAGATCCAGCGAGGGTATTTTGCATGATTGTATTTATCGAGTTATATCCACGACTCATCCAGAAGAAAAAGCGCTTCATAGGAATATTGATCGCAGTGAGACACTGTGTTATGAGTCCATTATTTATTTATTTTTTTGCCGGTAAATGTATTGCATTTTCCCAGGTTAACCTATGGGGTTGCCGGACCTCGTTTGTGTAAACTTGGGCTGTTTGTTCTCAAAGGAATTTAGTCGCTCTTTCCCTGAGTGGATAAGTGAAAACCAACTCTTTTAGATCCAACTTTAAAAAATTTTTTTTTTAAAAAAACCACCATCTGGTGTGTCAGTTTACTTATTGTCTTGTGTTTCTCTTCAAATCCATCTCAAGGCTGCTGTCAGGTTTTCTGTAGTCAGCTGCGTATAAAGGGGCCTAATTCACGTCAGTAACTTTGTCCCCAACACAATAAACGTTCATGGTATCAGTGTATTCATCATAAAGTTACACTTTGATTTCATTATTAGCAGCAGGTTTCAGCAATTAGGTCGGGCTGGCTACTTGGCAAATCCAAACGACTGCCATGCTTCGAGACTTTTATGTACCTATAGAAATACCATCATTTCATAAGTTAAGGATCATAAAAAATATGTCAATTCTCATGCGCTAAGTAAACAGAATTAACTTCAGTGTGCTTTGCTTTTTCTTTGAGTTTCTTTGTTTTTTTTTTTTTTGGGTGACTCATGGATTAGTAAAATTACCGCAACATGAGACGCAACACAATGAATCAATCATACACACGATTGTGTATTTGAATAAATATTTACACCAATAATACTGAGCAGTTTTTCAAGAACACAAAGCTGTTTTAAAACTGCGCAATCCCCCCTTTGAAGTGAACTGACTGTTATTCAAACTAATATTTGGCACCTCGACGGCAACTTGCGAGAAAATCCTTCACCGCTCTGAGAAACGTGTTTGGAGAAAACAACCATACATTGTTCCATCAAATAAAAGGCCGAGTTGGTTCAGCTTGTCTTTGAGTGACGTACGGTAACCAGAAAATGCAAAAAAACGAGTGGAAGGACAATGTCGCATAAGAAAAAAAGGCCCACCTCAACTCTTCTAAAGCCAACAAATGAGTACTTTTTACTTTTTTGTTGTTTCATTATCCAGTGGGAAACGTCTCTTTACGACGGTAAGGACGACGGTTAAAATATGACATAAAAAATGGCCTCCATTTAGATAATTAGCCAGAAATGCAAGTTCATGCACACGTTTTGAAATTCACCTTTGGCGGTTTTACCGCATTTTACCTTTCATGAGGCCGGTAGAAACCATCAAGATGTACGTCGTCAAATATGCCTTCACTTACCAAAAATACGGTTCCGTGCCCTATAGAGGTCTTCAACCCCCTTGACTCTCATTGACTGGTCACGGCCGAGGAGTCGACACCTGCAAACTGTGCGCCACAAGTGTTAACACCAATTAAACAGCCAGAAGCCTCCTGTCATTCTTCACACTGCGTGACACAGCACACGCACACACACACACACACACACACACACACACACACACCCTCACCTTCAACTTTCCACAGATGCACATCGAATGGTAGCAGATCCTTGCATTTCCTGACATTTTGCAGCAATCGATTGCAATTTAATCAGCGTGGGCGTGCTGTTATCAACCCTGCTCGCAACAGCTGTTGAGAGGGGATGGAAAAAAAAAAAAACAGATTTACAGCGGGGCTGAACTGTAAAATACAAGACTGCAACATTAAGGTTGATGATGGCAATGGCAGGTTTTAGAGCGCGTTATTTATTGTCATGAACACTCATTACTGCCTATCTCCTTCTATCAGTCACAAAATAGCAGTAAATGTCTTGTTTTTTTTTCTTTCCATCTGATGGTCACAAGTCCATCATTCTTTCAAATCTTCATTGCCTTGGATGCAGTCAGCTTTTAAGCTTCCCCACTGCGGAATAGCCTCAAATAACTGAACGGTTTTATGCATCCGCAAGAACAACGAAGTCTCCTTCCCAGTGGCAAATCGCACATGTGCGTTGACACTAAGCAGGGGTGCATCAAAGAAGGTCCAAAGATGATCTGAAAAGTCAAAACAAGGCGCGCCTAACTTTCATGTCGCAAACTGTGAACTTTTTGCTGCGGATTTTAAGAGACCCCACAAGCTCAGAATCGCCCCGAGGTAACCATAAATAAAGTCTGTGCCTCGCTACCAATTTCCCAAAGATTTAATGGGGGCGATAATGTGTTCAGATGAAAATTTGTCTCAGTGGGGAGACCTTGATGTGTATTGCACGATCCAGATTTTCACCCATTTGCATGTGTACTTGAAAAAGGTAGGGAAAAAAAATAAACCCTCATTGTTTTATTAATTTGCACTACGGATATACAGTTACAAAAGAAAATCAGTGCATATAATGCTGAAGGTTATTTTATTTTTTTAATGTATTTTTCTAAAAAGGATGACATTACATTTTTCATGGGTCTCCGTATTCAAGTAAATCTGTTTTTATTTTATTTTTTTTTTTAAGGATTTGTAATTATTTCTCACGTTTTTCAGGTGCATTGCACATCTTAAAAAATAATAATGTGCACATTTCATGGCTCGGTGATGTTGTCTGGAGTGATAAATTCTGGTCAACAACTTTTCAAAGTGAATATTAATGTATATGTTCCTTGGTTGGTATTTTTTAATCACCTATGTTAGGTGTTGCTTGTTGAGAATGTTCAGCCCGTCAAGTGTGAAGTTGTGGCCGCAGCTCGCGTTCCATTACGCAAGTGTACATGTTCACTGATGCTACAGTGGAACATCTCAAGTGAAACACCCCCAAACATGATTGGTGAGATGTCAAGCCAATCTCATGAGACATATAATGAGCATCTGAAGCAGAGGTCCCCCAACCATCGGTCCGCGGCCTCCTCTAACTTTCAAGATAAATCCTTGGGTTTCCGCACCAAACCTCAGCCTAGAGATCTCCCAACTAGTCTATGTGAATAAAAGCTTGTTCATTTGAGAGGTGGAGGATCTTTTAACATGAGCAGAATCGTTCAGCTACGATCGATTCAATGCCCTGTGGATGAAATGACCTGGATGGAGAATATTCACAAGCACATTTAAATTGTGATTTAGTTATTTCGTGCAGGTAACTCAGATTTAGAGATTACAAGAATGGATTTACCGGTAGTTAGACTCAGATGGTCCCACTGTATCCTAAACAGTGATGCCATTGTAATCGATTCGATAATTAATTGGTCATTAACAATTCCGTTGATTGTGTGCAATTGATTAGGTGATTAAAAGTGTCTGGAAAGGACTTGGCTGCAATCAGCGGCTGTGCTGTCGATTCAGTGTCAGCTTGTTTGCTGTTGAAAGAAGAGCAGCCTCATACTGACGAGGAATTTGAGCAAATTGACGTCCAAGTTATGGTGCTCATACTCTGAGCCACAACGTTCTGCTTAATAAAACACCGGCACAGTACTTCAGTATTGCGAGTTGTAATACACTCACTGAATGAAATTACCAATATGCAGCCCAGAGATTCACGTAGCACTCATCTCTAAAATAGCATATGTTCCTACATTCCCTGTGCATATTGAGATGAAATATTGATTAGGTGTCCCTGGAAAAAGTCTGAGCTGGAGCTGTTAACTTGATGATATTTGGCCAATATGCACCTTCGGCTTAATTGAGTGGAGACATTAATATGTTGACGATGTATACACCTATTACCTGAGCCCTACTTGCCAACCACTGGGTGTTAGTCTGCCTCGGGCTGTACAACAAGACGGAGCTGGAAAATGGAAGGCATCCCAAAAGGTGCTCAACTGGTGGAAGGTCTGATAAACACGTGAGAACTGCCCTGTGTTTATTTGAGTCCAGTTGGAAGCGGGTAGCGTGGTAAAAGCATCACCACCGGTGTGGAACGAGGACATATGAGAGTTCTGTTGATACATGCGTGCAAACACGTGAGCTGTCATACATGACAGCGAGAGTTAATTATCACGCCAAAAAACAAAATGAATTTACCATGCAAAATGTTTGCCCAATGGCAAAAAGGTGTAAAGCTTTTTGAGGGAGATGCAGAGAAGAGCTGCAAATGATCACCTCTAATTATGAGAGCACACAAAGGCTGTCATTAAAGCCACCACGTGTGTTACCGTGGCAACTTCCGTTTTTTTTTTTTGTTTTTTTTTTTAAACGCATGTGAACAATCAAAAGTTGCCCCCGATCCCCTGGTGGATTAAAGTCACGTCGCTAAATAAAGCTCAAGTATTCTGCCGACACACTTTGACAGTTCATGTTTGTCTGCTCTCTGCGGGGAATCGCGCGGAACAGCCCCTTTCTGCCGCAACACTCCACAATCAAAGCGCCAATGTGAATCTTAATTGCAGAACAATTACTAAGACACGTAACGGCGCCAGTGTCACATTTTGACAGGTCACCATAATTGGGCGACGCAGAGTTGCGGCCTGAAGCTCTCACGTGACATCACATTGTTCTCGTTGTGGTTTTACACTTGTGAGCTGGAGTGACGCTGCATTAAAAAGCCGGGAAAGGGGCAATTATCCATCGGATGGAGTTTTTTTTTTCTATTTCTCAAATATATGTGATATGGCTAGACAGTGGCCTGGTGGTTAGAACGTCCATATCACAGTTCGAATGTTCAAAGGTCAAATCTCAGCTATGGCTTTCCTATGTGGAGTTTGTATGTCATTCTCAGACTTTTTTTCTCTCCGGCGTAGGTTCATTGTCCATTGTTGTCCATATGTGTGAATGTGTGTGAGAGCGTGTTTATCTCTATGTGTCCTTCAGTTGAATGGCAATCATTTTGCTGATTTCTAAAAAGTGGATCTAAATTTAACCCTCCTGTTGTCTTCGGGTCAAAATGACCCGTTACTGTGTTAAAAACGCCCCAAAAATCCCCTAAATTATATTTTTTTAACTTGAAATTTTATGACTTTTCCTAGATTGGCCCCAACTGCAGAAAAATTGAAATGTTGTTTTTA
>CAAKHF010006606.1:5245-21141 GCA_901007745.1 Hippocampus kuda | reverse complement strand
TCCCCCCCCCCTTTTTTTTTTTTTTGGAATTCCCCCCCCCCCCCCCCCGGAAAAATAGAACAACAAAGCTGTATTTCTTGAAAGGTCAGAATGCTGAGTAAGATGACCATCTTCTTATATATTCTATGTTGAAGAACACTGTCTTAATCACTATAAAAGTGCTGCGTTTGACCGAATGTTTGAGACAGGATTTGCAGAATTTAGGGTGGGATCCCAAAATGGGGGTTTTGAGTCAACGACTGCTGGAGTAAAACACCATGAGCTATTTAGGTGGTCATTTTAGCAGGCACACCATTGTTTGGCAAATTCATGTTATTGTAATACCATGATGTTTGTTGTGTTATATATGTATTGTACGGTAGTGCTTTTGAAACGTCTGTTGGATTGTAAATTAATTGAACCGCCATCAAATGAACCACTTCCTGTTTGCTGCATTATCAAACCATATTCTTGTGTTGTTGTAAATGTGATCCATGTCTAGCATTTTAAATTCCTTGTGTAGAAATAAGGCACAGTTTAAATAAAATGATTTATTACTGCGGTTTTATTTGATTTTATTGAATTGATAAGGTGCACTTCATGATAATTAGCAACGGCACAAAATGCCCATGTACAATTAAAATATAATTTACTTTAATTACAACGAGAAAGGTTGAACTGTCAAATAGCATCAGGACAGAAGATGCATTATTTTAATTATGAATATACTACCCAGTATTCAAAAAGCTGCAAAAATGATATGCCTTGTTGTTTACAGCGATTCTTAACAATAGAAAAAAATTCTGATTGGTGCTCTGTGTCGATCAGGCTGTATTCATGACTGGTGCCACCTTAAATAAAAAGTTAAGCTTAACTCCTCCCAGACCGCCCTGAAACCGAACTTTGAACGAACAATAGAGCTACACGAACAACTGAAAGAGCCTCGAGGTAGCAAAACGCATTACAATTGCTGTTCAAAATGAGACAAAGAACTCATAAAAAGGAAGTGTCGACCTCCGCGCAGACAACAGCCCAAGTTCAGCGGAAACAAGAAAATGAGTAAGTTAGCATGTTAGTTTAATGTTTTTGGAGTCAGTCTGGATATCACATACTTCACTGTAGGATTTAGGATAAAAGCATTCATTGTGCAATGTCATATCCAATAAAGCACCTACATCGCCAGTACTGTAATTGTACGATAGAATTCGAAATAACACTTATACTATGATGACAGTTCTGGATTTACGAGCCATCCAGCCAACCGGCTAAATAGATAGATTGAGAGCATTCATACAGAAGTTGATGCTAAATCTGGACAAATTATTCGATTTTTGGGAGGCTGGTGGAATAATGACCTGCTCTGTGTTTCACTTGAGGGGTGTGAAGAAATCAGTCTTTCTCCTCAACGGGCTCTTATGTCACATTACATTGTTAACGGAGGGGGAGGAATGTGTTGTCCATTAACGGAAAACAGTCTGAAGAGCACCCTCTTTTGTGCTGTTGCCTCTAGCAAGGTCAAGGCGATTACAGTAAGAGTCTTGACATCCCATCACATCATTCAACTCATTAACTTTATTATGGATTATTATTACTGCAAACAGAATAGATATGTTTTCAACACATTATACATCTGCAGTATGGAGGCTAAGATAGGATAGGATACATGTAAGCTTATGTTAAATTATTAATTATTTTCATTTTATATTTGAGCATTATATTCTTTTGTGTTACAGTTACATAGGTTATATTCCGTTTAATAATTGCTTAAACAAGTTTATGTTGATATTGTCTGATTGGCTGAAGGAAACCAGGAAGTGTTTGTGTTACCGGAAGGAGGTCTGTTCTCTTCGTTCATTCGGAGGTGCAGACGTTAAATAATGAAAAAGCTGCCTTCAAAGGATTCCATCTCTCCTTTTGCCCATTCTTAAAGTGGAGCTATCCACTACAAAACTACGAACCCCTCAACTTACATACATATTGTGGATCTTTTTCACCTCCGAGTACAATCACACACACGGACGCTTCCAGAGCCTGTCAGTTGAAAGGCTGACACCTATAATTGACCTAATATACACGTTTTTGGACTGTAGGAGGTTGGTGGAGTACGTGGAGAGAACCCTCATAGGCACACGTAAATGAATACCAAAATGAAAGTCATATAAACATTTGCATTTAACCGTGAAGACAAAAGCACCACCTGGAGAAATTTAGTCACTCAAGTATTCTCTCTGCTGTCTTTGGCTAGGTCCCGGTGGATGAAAAGTTGTTTATTTGCACTGTTTGTCATCCTTCTTTTGGCTCCCTTCGCCCTGATCATGTCACGGGAATTATTCCAACACCTTGTTTACAAGCACAGAAGTAAGTGAATTCCCAATACGAATATAAATCCTTTATTTGTTTATAAAAAATATCCTTGTCTTCTGTTTGCAGTCAAGGTTCCATTCTTTGTTGACCTCAACCAACCTGTTGATTTCTCCCTAAATCACACCATCAACATGTACTTAACATCAGAAGAAGGGATTTCTCTTGGTGTATGGTGAGTTGAGTATCTAATTTTAAACAGATATTCAATTTTAATGACTGACTTATCAGCTTTGCATTTTTTTAAACTTGTTCCAGGCACACAGTACCTGAGAGTCACTGGAGGGAGGCGCAAGGTAAAGACTTGGCATGGTACCAAAGCACATTAAGTGAGGGAAATCCAGTATTTATATATCTACATGGGAACACAGGCACAAGGTATGCTATTCAATCTATTTATGTACTGGTTAGAAAATATGGGAACATACTCCGCCAACTAGCTCTTTCCCTCTAAATTATTAGCAATCTTATTTCTTACAAATCGTTTCAACAGGGCAGCGACTCATCGGGTGGGAGTTGCAAAAGTGAGTGATTATACACACAAACCTATTCATTATTTCACAATGATATTAAGTCAGTCAAGCTTGTCCAATGTCAAGTAAGACTTAATTTGTTAACAGGTATTGAGTGCACTTGGTTACCATGTGTTGGTGCCTGACTACAGAGGTCGGTGAAAATGAATCATTTATTTTCATTTCTTTTTCAGTCCGAATGATTGATAGCTACAGAGAAGTGAAAGCTTTGGCAGTAATAAATAGCACGCAGTTGAATATTTTTGTCAGCCTGCCATTCGCTGCAACTTTTGCTTTGCGTGATGGCCATCTAGTGGTGACACGGAGGAATTCCACCTAACCGTCTTCAGTGAACTACTGACAGGTTTTGGAGACTCAAGTGGTGAGCCAACTGAAGTTGGACTCACAACAGATGCCCTCCATGTGTACAACTGGGTCAAAGAACGCAGCGGAAGCAGCCTGGTCGTCTTCTGGGGACATTCTCTTGGCACTGGGTCAGTTGGATTTGCAATTATTTATAGTCAGCATGACAAACGCAAAGTACACACATACCATTTTTGACTCACTGCTCTTATATGGTACACTCAAGGTGACCAACACAGCACACCACACACACAGTACAGTAATTACAGTATTTCTTCAATATCAAAACTGACCTGTGGGGGGGGGCAGCATTGTGTTACAGTGCATTCAGAAGCTGCGAAGTCCAAAGAAGGAAAAGTCGTACAGTCAACCCTCACTTCACTTATTTGCTTTTTTTGTTTGGGGGGTAGGGGTTGATGGGGGTCAGGTTCTGTTTTGGATGTTAGACAAACCTGGTTAGTCAATGGAAGCTCAGTAACATGTTTTTAGTATCAAACATTCAAGTGTACATTCATTTTTTTTGCTTTTCGAAAAGAGTGCCCTCTTTTGAAAATGTGACTTTCCCCATGTGAAAAGAAAAAATCATAACATTTAAATTGAAATTTACTGGGTTGACATTAATACCGGTTCAAAATAGCTCTGTGAGAAAATTAAAAAGTTTGTACATTTAATATTCATAGAGAAGTTTAGATGATTTTATTTAAAAAATAACGAAAACCACAGTTGTCCAAACTTGTTTTATTTCCACGGGCCACACACAGAAAATTCAAAAGAGGCAAGGGCCAAACTTTCATTTATTTACAACACTAAACCAAGGTCAGATGTTTCATGTTATTGATGTTAGTGTTGCTGCTGTTGCAATACAAATATAATGTGTAGCAAGGTGTGTCTATAGTTTGGTTTTGACTTTAGAGGCACCAACCACACTGTTTCAATTGTTTAACTTGCTTTTTATTTTTGTTTTACTTTCTTCTTTGTGCACCTCAATAATTTTAAGTGGTCAAGCTAAATCGTGTTAATTCTTTGGTATCAGAAATTAAGCAAAAGATTTTAGGCAAAGTCTATGAGAAGTACTGTAATACAAAGTACAGTTAAAAAGTGTAAAAATTCTGTAATGTGTGTCTTTGCAGAGTGTCCACGAACGCTGCAGTCAAACTTGTAGAACAAGGTGGGTTCAGCCACACAAGCAAATATTAATTATGAAATTCAATTCAGTTTTACTGTGATTGCATCAGCAGGTGTTGTTTTGGACGGCGTGATTCTCGAAGGCACCTTTAACATGCGTAATGAGAAACTACCATTTCATGTGTTTTCATGGGTAAGCTACGCTAACATGTGCCACTTAGGTCACTTGATAGATTTATTTTAGGTTAAACATAATGTTGATTTTGCTTTTATTTACATTTTTGTATCAGTATTACTGGAAGTTTCCTGGCTGGGGTTATTTCTTTCCAGAGCCATGGGCTGAAAATAAAGTTGTCTTTCCTACTGAGGAAAAGTAAGTTTTAATTATTGGCAGTGCCTAATGTGTTCAAACATTAATTTACATTGTAATTTTGTCAAACTAATATTCACCTGCCTAACATGATTTTGTATTATTCTGCAGTGTAAAAAAAATGAAAAGCCCATTACTTTTCCTGCATGCAGAAGACGACCCAGTTGTTCTCATCCATTCTGCTCAGCAAGTATTACTATGATTATTTTGCTACAGTATTTACCAAATGTGACAGTATTATTAGTGAATTGTATATATGTTTGGCCTTTCCCGCCAGCTGTACAACGTAGCAGTGAGTGCTCAGAATGCAGAGCGAGTCAAGTTTGTGTCCTTTGAAGGGTCTTTAGGGTATCTACACAATGGATTATACAAAGACCCCCATCTGCCAGACATCATTAAGTGAGAGACCATTGATAATTTGACACATATGTATATATATATGGAGTGAAGTTAATATTTGGCTACATACAGTATATGTTAAGGGATAGCGGCTTAACAGTGTATCATTTTTCTCCGCAGAAAGTTTGTGTTGACTTTGTGATGTGGGAAGACGCCTTCAGTGGATATTCAGTGATGCTTGAAAGTATGATTTGCTTTATCTCAAGTGTAGCATGCCATTTATTATTTTGATTGTCTTATAAATGTGATCAATGCAAACACATTTGTGTAATTGCTCTAGGACATGTAATTAAGGTAAGACAAAGCTCCAGAATGTTCCCTGGTAATACCTGAAAAACAGTGTGGTGTTTATTTTTGTTTAAATTTTAGAGATGTTATGAAAACTGATGAAACATTAAGTATTGATAGATAGTGATTCAGCATTAGCTTGCTGGCTGAAGAACAGAAAAACAACATCACCTAGTGGAAGTTCAGCTAGAAACACAGTCCTCCACTTTGACTCAACTCTCTCTCTCACTATCACGCTCACTCTCACTCGCACAACTCACAAGAGTTAGGGATATTTGGCTTTTGTCTGAAATTCCAGGACGAGCCCATAATGCATTCAAAACTGTACATGTGAACGTAATGTGACCTTCTCTCAGCTTTTCAGTGCACATGTCAAACTGTTAAATGTTTCAGTTCTTTTTGCACAAGTTGCTGTTCTCTGACGAGGATCTTAACGGCAAAATTCAGAACAGGCGTTTGATCTTTGAAGCGACTAATAAATGTCCTGGTTCGATGTAGAGTTGGTGTTTAAATGCCATTAGTTTATAAACCAAGCGAACCCGGAAACCTACAGTTTCGCAATATGGTGGACGTTGTAATATAAATATTCACTCTCCGCAACCTCATTTTTCCGTGTCAACCTTAAAATAACAGTATTCAACCTTTCCCCGTATCCTGTTTGAAAGTCAATGCATGTCTTCGTTGTCATATTTGCATATGCATTCAGAAAGCGAAAAATCTCAACCCTGTGAATGTACATATTCAAGTCAAGTCCAGCTTTATTGTCAAATATGTGCAACATACAGCACAGATGAAATTACTTTCCTCTCTTAACCACAGTGCAAACATGCAGCGCATTGAAACAAACAGCTAAAATATTGCATTCACTTTGGGGTGCGCTTTTTATTTTTTTACTGAAAAACTAAATACATGTTCAGTATACCTCATGTAGAGTGAGGCGGGCTCGGATGGTGTTTGCTTTGTGACATCTTTCACGTCATTCAATATCCTTGTAAACGTAAAAGTCCGGTCTTTGGCAAGGAAAAAAAAGCTCCGGTCTTTGGCAGTCGGATGACGTGGCTGAAGGTTGCGGATGATGCGCAGCCACCGTTTCCTTATCCATCGTTTCATTCACCGCTACCCAGCGTGATTGGATGAGCCGAGTCACGTGGTGCCCCTTGTCCAATCGAAAGTGTATCCGATGAGTAATCGCGAAACACCTACGCCATATGCGTAGAGGAGCGTCCAAAAATCGCCTCAGTCAGAACCAGGAAGAAGGTGGGATAGCCCTGCAAAGCTAACACCCCCGATTTTTCTGCACACTTTCACCGAAAAAGAATGGGATCATCCAGGTGGAGGGTGGCAGCTGCGGTGTTCCTCAGTCTACTCGGCTCCTTATTACCTGTCGAAGCAGATGAACATATACACACAGTAAGGCTGCGTTTGTAAGGCCGAATGAAAAAGGACTTCTTTTGAAATAATAGACGTTTGTACTGTGTGCAGCATGCTAACGTTGTGCTTAGCTTGAATGTGGAGCTGTACTCGTTTCGCTGAGGAGAGCCAGTCGTGTTATTTATCGTTACATATTGGGCTAGGGAAATGACAGCGAGCCCGACCATTAGCTAGCTAACCTGTCAGCGCTCGTCGGCCTAAGTACTTATGGCCAAACGTTTGCCTGTTGGTTTGCCAGCACGGCTTCCTATCTCCTAAGCTATTTCGGAGCACCGGCCGGCGGAAGCGGCACTCAAGTTTGATGAGTCGCGTTATCAGCTCATGTCACAGAAAGTGTTTATATGCACCCTGTAGTAAAATTATCTACAGTACCGTATAGACAGCCCGTAAGAGACCAAGTTGCTTTCGTCTGTGCTAATATCTGCGAACACTAGTTGAGTGCCAGGCCTCACACTAGTCTCTCGAATTGACAGGTTTTTGGTGATTTTCAGTTGTCACGCGTAAAGATTAAAATGATTATTAAAATAACTGCTGAATTAGAACTTGCTATTTAATCACGCGTTTGTCATGGCTACGATAGTTTTCAAATGTTCGTGTTGTGTCAGTCCTTATATGTAAGTATGGATTCCTAGAATTTGGGTCAATGTCATTGATGTTCCTATAACAATCGCCGTAACATAATAAAAACTACTAGTGTCATGAAACTGATGTCTTCCTGATTTGGGCTTTTGGCCTGCATTGTGTTGCTAACCACTGTAATAAGTGGTTGATTCTGGGTTGGTGGTTTGTCATGAACCCCCCTCGCCAATGTGGCTAAACAGAATATAAATCTAGCCACACTTCGGCCGTGTCCAAAATTCACAGGCTACGTCCACTGAAGGCCGCGTTTCTTGGCGGCGTGACGTCACTTTCGGCGCGACTCGACCGCACGTGATTTTAACATTCTCGAAAACGGTTCGTAGGCTGAGTCCTTTTTTGGCGTTCCAAGGCTACTCCCAATGTAGCCTTAGCGACCGCGTAAACCGTGGCAAATTCGGACAGGCATAATGTGAATTTGTACACCATGCGCTCCAAATGTGGCCTTTGGACGACTTTGGAGCTTGTCTTTCAGGTTATAGGCACAGCTTGATAGCCCAACTGCACGTTGTAGTAGTTCAAATGTGCAAACTGTATCATCAGTCAGGAAACTGTTCCTTGGTTGTCAATTTGCCTGCGTTCAGTCCCGCCCCCAATATCGGAGGATGAACAAGAGTTTTGCAATAAATCTCAGCAATTCAGTACTGTATAGAGTTAATTGTTAGTCGTATTTTTTTCAACATTTGTTTCTAAAATGTATTTAGTGATATAAAGCACACTGAAAGGTGTTTAGCGTTTAAGTGATAGTTTTTAAAGATTTATTGGAGTATGATTTTTATTCAACATTTTTTTTCAAACATTTCTACGTAATCATGACTACTTTTTATTGTATAGCACAGTCTCAATGTTTCGACTATGCTACTATGCTAATAATTCTACACTGGCTTACTATAATAAATAAAGGTATATTTTAGGAAAAAAACCTGCCTATTTTTTATGAAACGTTAGGCCCAATGTTGCTGTATTTTGATGATGGCCGCTAGCGGTACTTGTAAAATGAGTTTTTAGGTGGTCCTTGCTGTAAAAACCTAGAGAAGCACTGCCCTAGTTGAATGAGATATTTTTTTTAAAGTGATGTTACTATTATTAGACATACAGACATACTTTATGATTCTGCAACATAATGTCTGTATGGACGTAATGATAAACTATTATTTGCCCCGTTCAATTTGATTATAATATATAGTTTACTACTAAGTAAGTTAAGTTATAGTTTTACTACTGCCACAAACATCAATCAGTGTGCATTGTGGGACAGCATTATGTACATCAGGGCTGAGTGCACATGGGGAAAATGTGTGAAGACAACACATGAAATAAAATTAGACTGTAGAGAAAACGTACGGACGATTGTTTGGTTATTTCTCGGAGTCACAGTCTCTTCATCCTGTTTCGCTTTTTCCTCCACATGGACCCGAGGGATTAAATTTTTTTTTGCGCGCGGGTTTGAAGAAATTACTTTTTTTTTTTTGTGGTGAAACCAACAAAAATACTTGGGCGTTCTTTTATTCAGGGTTCAAGCTAAGGTGCTCGCTTGCAAACCCTCACATTTTATTTTTTATTAGAGGCTGAAACTGTGACTAATTTCTGGTTGGATATTTAAATTTATGGTCCATAATGTTCATCCTATTATGTGTATAGTTGAATGTTGGCAAGCTAAACATGTTCACATATTTTGTTGTTTGCATATACTGTACCCGTACATGGTCTGCTTGCAGTACATTTTTGAAAGTGTGAGGGCTTTACCAATATCCATTTTTTACAACATAGCATTACTCAATACAATGTACTGTATATGAAGTTCAATCAAAAATATACGATTTGTGGGGGTGAAATGGGGAAATCTCAGTCATCTTATGGTGATGTTGACACAAACTAAGTGTCCTTTTCCCTTTCAGTACACAGATAAAGAGGAGGTAGTATTATGGATGAACACAGTGGGGCCTTACCACAACCGACAGGAGACCTACAAGTATTTCTCTTTACCCTTCTGTGTTGGAACAAAGAAAACCATCAGTCATTATCATGAAACACTTGGAGAAGCGCTGCAGGGAGTGGAGCTGGAATTTAGCGGTCTTGATATCAAGTTCAAAGGTATGTAATTGTGCACCCAAAATGTAATATTTGAGCATTTCATCAGAGGGATCAGTTGCTTTTAAGAGTTTGCAGCTTGTCAGGCACTAGCGCAGCCACAAAGAACTACAGGTATTTTGCTAGTCGACTAGTCACCAATTGTACGCGTGAGTAATCGAATAATAGGGGTATATGTAAATTGTGGCGTATCACACCAGAAACCATCTGCCCTATCATTATTTGACAGCTTGAATATTCTTCAACGTATATGCAAATTAAAAATAAAAAAGTTATGATGATTGTACATTCATTCAAAGCTTTGCTTTGCTTGATGAATAATTAAAAGTATTGCATTGATCTACCAAATCAAGGTACGGATTTGAAACAAAACAAACAAAAAAAAATCCTTCATGATCAGGAGGAATGTATTATTATGTAACATTTAGTAGTTACTAACTGGGTTATGTGTGTGTTGCTGTTGAGGGGTTGTGGCAAATATTTCAAGTTCTGTTACATTGAGTGCTCCTGTTTCCGACTTGTGAACACATCATTATGTTAGTGAGTGTGGAAACCAGATAGCGAGAGCAAGTTAGCGTGTGTAATGTTTTTGTCTCGACATCAATATGGCCGTACAAACAGTAGCTGTGTTTTGTTTATTAATTAACAGGGTTCACTGACAAATGGCTCCATAGTCGATAGTAGATGCTACAATATGTGTAACCAAACATGACATTGTGTTATGGTACACGAAACTCGCATGGTAATCTGCGTGTGTTTAGGATAGCCTCCAGACACGACCGTCCCAATGTGAGAAATGGAATACAGTATCAGCCAACACGTGCTTTGCCTTTCTTTCAAGGATGGTGGGGCATGATTTCCTTTCTTATGAAAAGTTTTAAGAAGCCATTATGTATTCTTATGAAAACATTAAGAAGCCTTATTTTAGGCACAGACTCCTTGGCTCATTTTCAGAGAATATACACATTTTAAACCTTTTACATAAAGAATTTAGGGCGATACGGTGGTCAACTGGTTAGCACTTCGGCCTCACGGTGCAGGGTTCAATTCCGGTTCCGGCCTTCCTGTGTGGAGTTTGCTTGTTCTCCCTTTGCCTGCGTGGGTTTTCTCTGGATACTCCGTTCCTTCCACATTCCAAAAACATGCATGGCAGGTTGATTGGACACTTGTCCAATTGTCCCAATGTGTGATTGTGAGCACAAATGGTTGTTTGTCCATGTTTGCTTTGTGATTGGCTAGCAACCAGTGCAAGGTGTACCCTGCCTACTGCCCGAAGACAGCTGGGATAGGCTCCAGCATGCCCCGCGACTCGTGAGGATAAGCGGATTAGAAAATGGATGGATGGATAAAGGATTTAATTGATTCTCTCATAGTCCCGAACATTTTGCTAGAGGTGGGAGGAAGTCCGACATCAATGAAGTTCAGATGATTTATTGCATTCCAGACTTGATCATAGATTTCCACCAGACCCGTGTACATTGGCTCGCTGAAATACAAACATACAAACACTACACAAGTGTTAATAGGAGGATATACATCAAGTTGGACAATTTTCTCATTATGACAGCTTCTCAAAGTGTAGATGTATGCCTTCACATTCACAGTTTTAATATGTCACTCAAAGCAATGCATGTTCTCTACCTCTGCAGATGAAGTCATGCAGACAACGTTTTGTGAAATTGATCTGGACAAAGCCAAACGGGATGCTTTTGTATATGCAATAAAGAATCACTACTGGTACCAAATGTACATTGATGACCTGCCCATTTGGGGTAAGTGACAATCAAAAAGACGAATTAGTGAATAGTTAGCTACACATCTGTTTTGTTATAATCTTTGCTGCCCTGTCTATTGTCCTGTATGTCTGGGTTAGCCTTTGTTGCAGAATGTTAGCATTTTAGTTTACAGACCTTTTGTGTGTTATAGTCTGTTATTTTTTCATTTAAAAAAACAGCTTTTTTTCCCCATAAGTTTTAATTACTTAACACCCTCTAACGCTTTGGTTTACCTCTAATATTGGTGGGTGTGAAAAATCCATTTATTGCAATTTTTTTTTTCAAAAAGTGAAACACGTATGTTATTAGTTCATCACGCACAAAGTGCCACACCTTTGGCTGCTGATGGAGAAAGACAAACGTAATATTATCATGTTTCAAAGTTTCATTTCAGTTTATGCTTGATTGACCTCGAACGATATGTTCTCACAACTTGGTACACAATGGAGCATACAGAAAAAAGGGCCAACTTGTGCTGAATAAAGCCAAGGCCTCATGAACTGATAATATAGACAGGAAGGTTCAACTTTGGGAGGGCAGCATGTCAACGGTGGGCTGGGCTGGAAAGCGCGACATGCAAATAAGGAGGAATATTTTTCAGATATGTTACTTGTATTTTGCATATCCTGTGAATAAAAAGTGGTCAGCGGGGTGCGAAGGTGGGGTTTCGATATGAGAGTCAACACGACTTGTGCTGCCTTCGAGGAACTTCGCCCCCTTTGCTGATCAGCAAAAGACAATCTGTTCCTGAGTTGAACCGAGTCTTTTAATTCAAAGTTCAAGATGTTCAGGTGAATTCCTTGACAGCTGCTCAAACAAAAGCGCAGTATAAATATAATAATTATAATGCAATGGGTGGAGTGTTGTGTATCTACTGTCAGCGTAGCAAAAATAAATGAATTTGGACTTTGAACTCCCTCGGCCAATGTGCGTCTTTGACATTCAAATACGACGATAAATCATTCACATGTGAAAAAGGGCAAATTATCGGATCCGCTTTTTGACCTCACCATGCAGGAAGGCAAAACTTTCTGAAAAGAGTTGGTGTATCCCGGCCAGGGAGAGAGATAATTATATTCCCATTTTGGCCACCACTGTTGGCAGGGAAATGGCACCGAGCCTGGCCACAAATAACAAAAGTCTGAATTGCAGGGGTCACCCAAAAAGTGATTGTAATGTCTATATGCCCCTCTTGATTTTGCATGTCTCTCGATATGGTACCTCAACAATTCAGTATGATATGGATGGATAAATACTGATAGCTATGAATATTGTATAGGATTTCTACAGTATATTTGAGCCATTTGGCTTTTTCTATCGTAAACAATACATTTATTGTTGGTCATTTAAAACTGTGCCTTCATCAAATGCGTGGTATGACAAGTCAGTGCAGCCTCAGTCACATAGTTGTGGGCAAGTGTTCAACTCAGCTCATTTACACACATCACTTTTGATGAATTGCCTTGTCAAACGCAACCAGTAAGGCACAAAAACAATTGTCGCGCTAGACCGCTCTTAGAAGATAAGTCTTTTAAATGCGTAACATTTTTGAACCTGTTGCTCATTAAGATCATCGATGTTTAGCGAGGTCTAACTTATACCGTAACAGGCTTTGCAGACCCAGTTTATAGCATCTTTCAGGTTGCCTTAGCTGCCATCCGTGGAAGAAAAATGTTGGGGGTGAGCTCTCTCAGCCAGTAGCAGTCAGATGAAAATTGTTTGGCCCTGATTTCTGATCACTTGAAAAAACATTTGTCGACAGTATTTGTGGTGGACAGTTCAGTTTAAAAAAATGTCATTCGGCGGGGTTTGCCACAAATGAAAAATTTGGAATAAATATGAACAGGAGGATTTGTGAAGGTGGATTTTTTTTTCAACTGATTCATTAAATCAAAAATGTTTGACAGTTTAATCAATTATTAAAATAATTGTTGGTGAGCAGCGCTAAAATTGAAAAAACATGCAGCAAATCCATGTGTATCCGAATCTGGCAAATAGCCAGTGTCACAAATGTCCTTCATATTACATGTACCATGTTAGTTAAAATAATACTCTAATAATGTGCTTGTGTACATCCGCTGGTTTGTTTCTGATACAAACGTCAACCCTTATTCATTTTTGTCCAGGGATTGTTGGAGAGGCAGATGAAAATGGAGAAGATCACTACCTTTGGACGTACAAGAAACTGGAGATTGGCTTCAACGGCAACAGAATTGTTGATGTAAATCTTACGAGTGAAGGCAAAGTTCGACTAGTGCCCAACACAAGGATTGCAATGTCTTACTCTGTGAGTACTGGACGGGCTATTCGAATTTCCTTTGGTATAATTGATAATTATGGCTGTGCCTGCAATGCCAGTCTTGTAAATGATTTTGTTGTAAACAAATGTTTCAAACTACACATTTGAGTGTCCCTAAATGCATATACAGGTGAAATGGAAGAAGTCGGATGTGAAGTTTGAGGACAGATTTGACAAGTACCTCGACCCATCCTTCTTCCAGCACAGGGTGAGTGAGTCCAATGTCTGCTTTAGATCATGTCACACGAATAAGCATATACTGTAACTGCCATGATGTGAGTGTGTGTCTGAACTCTCTCATGGTAAAAATTGAGCCATGATGGCAAAATTTATCTCAGGGCACATGAATAGATTTTTTTTTTTAATCCACATGCAAAATTATTCCCCCCTTTTATCTCAGTGCAGCCAACTAACTCCTGATAATTTCTGAATGAGTCAGTGTTGATCTAAGTGACTGATGAAAAGTCGAGTCCACCTGTACGTAGTCTCGTCTCAGTATAAACGCGCCCGCTCTGCAACGGTCTGAGACCTGTTAAGAGAATATTGGGAGCAAAAAGCATCATGACTACCAACGCACACATCAGAAGTCCGGATAAAGTTGTGGAGAAGTTGAGCTGCTGTTGTTCAGCAGAGGCGGAGAAGATAGTTAAAATTCATGGAAAAATATATCACACAAAACTACAGAATCATTTTCAAAGAAAACCTATCCGTGCACAAGAGGCTTTATAAAAAAAATAAATAAAAAAAATTCACGTAGTTGCCAGGGCACGCAAATGGCACCAATTTGTTTGAATGGCCCAAATTAGCATTACCGTAGAATGAGGGATTCCTCTGTTTGATGCATTTTGATTTATCTATAGGTATTTACATCATTATTTATAGGCTCGTGCGGGCTAAAATCTCCACACAGCACCATAGTTGTTGGGTGCTACGTGCATTGACTTCCCTCATCCACAAATGACCCTATTGATTTCTGACCTTGTTAAATGCCACCAGTGGGGACCTAGTTTGCGTGCCACCAAATAAATTACACTTGTTAAACTTGTTTGAAGTTACATCGTATTGACATAACCTGTCTGTCACGTCCTCAGATCTCTCAATTCTTTGACGGTGCCATTTAGTGAGTCTTCTTTAATATCAGGCAAGGCAGACTTAATTTTGGCTTGCCCCTCTCTCCAACCAAGCTATGAAGACAAACCCACCGCCTGTCTGCCTGCAGAAGCACAGTGCGCAACAGAGGGCACGTGTCTGTGGATGTGTTTGTGTCTAACTGAATCGCTACTAAAACAAATGTACAAAAACAAGTGACATTGGGTAATATAAAACTAAGCTATTAGTGTTCTATTCAGCAAGATATTTACACAGATTATTTTGTAGCTTTGTGACCTTTATCTCTCAGGAAATAATCTTTTTCACCCAAAGCTGCAAATCACGTGATCAGGCCCGATTTCCGAAAGGACAATCAGATCGGGACATCCCTAATGAGCAGCATCAACACATCACCGCCAACACAAATATCCACAATGACACACAGCAAGCAGTGTGTGTACAATGTCAACATGCTTTTGCAGATTTTTCATTTCGTTTCGGTGTTTAAGAATATTCTCTCGGGTGAAGTGTTGTCACAACGGTATCGGCGATCTTGCAAGCAATATTTTATTGTCATTATAGACCAATCAGTTCTGTCACACATGGCTGTGAATTTTGAACCTCTTAACCGGTGGTATTCACTCACTCGTTTCTTCCTAGATACATTGGTTCTCTATTTTTAACTCCTTCATGATGGTGATCTTCTTGGTGGGCCTGGTGTCCATGATTTTGATGAGAACTCTCCGAAAGGATTATGCCAGATACAGCAAAGAGGAGGAAATGGATGACATGGTAAGCTCACTAATGGTTATTGAGTGACAACGTGCACTTTCAAATGAGCTTATACCATGCTGCGGCTTTCCCAATAGGACCGAGACTTGGGAGATGAATATGGTTGGAAGCAGGTGCATGGGGATGTATTCCGGCCCTCAAGCCATCCACTGATTTTCTCCTCACTCATCGGTTCTGGCTGCCAGATCTTCTCTGTATCTCTAATTGTCATAATCGTAGCAATGGTCGAGGATCTGTATACAGAGTAAGTCAGAAAGTACAGTTCCATGCAAGGAATCATGGACTGAACAGACGTGGACCTTTCTCCCCCCCCCCCTCCTTTACAGGAGAGGATCGATGCTGAGCACAGCCATTTTTGTGTATGCGGCCACCTCCCCTGTTAATGG
>CAAKHF010006605.1:0-15803 GCA_901007745.1 Hippocampus kuda | reverse complement strand
CTTCCCGCAACATGAAACACAAGAAGCAGCATAGAAAATGACTGGATGATTTCAGCACATCGCTGCAGTTAAAAGCAGAAGAATGTGTTGTGGTGGAATTTTCAGCAGTTAAGCAAGATCAATAAGGCAGTCTGGAAAACAAATTGCCTTTTGGGTTTCTTTATATTTGAAGCTTCAGATAGAGCAGTCTGCAAGTCAGAGCAGCCTACAAAGATAGTGGTCTGTAAATGAGTGTGGGGGGAAAATATCACGGCAGGATTTTTTTTTTTAATGCAGCCTGAGAAAGGTTGGCCTGAGAGAGAAAGGAACGGAGAAATCTTAAAATCTTATTCTGTCAAGGTCATCCCGTTCTTGCTTCACAAAGAAAAATGATGCACAAAAAATAAAACGGCAGGTGACCACAACAAACAATGAAAATGTTATGCCAATGTTTGCTCAATAACAATTTTCCATCACGGTGCAAAAGCAAATTAAACACCGGAAGTTGTAGAATCACATTGTGAGACTCAAGCATGTCCCAATTCCACAGCGTAAGATCGCACAACTGGCGACTGGCCTGGAAGTAAACAAACTTGTGATGATGTCTTTTCGTACTGAAGTTGCTGTGAGCAATTTGTTAGCAGCATTTCGCCGCTTCCAGACATACACAAACAACGGCATGGCATTGCCTTGAAACACAAAGCAACCAATCAGATTGCTCTAACTGTTACAGGCATACAATTTACTGCTCCGACTGGCCACCCTTGTGTGACGTCTGTGGATTATTATGAGGCGCTGTGATGTACGGTTTAAAGTCATTAATTCAGTTCATTATTTGGCATTTCAGTTGAGGCGTTTGCGGAACTTTGCTACAGAGAAATTGTGATCTCAGCAGCCTGTCTCGTACCTTCATCTGGAGAGAGCCACAATCTCCATCGAGGGTGCATCGTCAAGAGTTCTCAAGGTATCACATGCGCCTTTCGGGGAGCCCTGTCAGTTGCCTCTTTGGAGTGAGTTTGAAGAGTGTAAAGACTCTTTGGGTGAGTTGTTTGATCGCATTCTCCAAGTGAAGCTTGGATGTGTCGTCGGATCAATCCTTCCTCAAAGTGCATCAACGGGGATTAACTCCACTTCTGAGGGAGCTTCTCATGTCAACCCCTGGCTCATTTAACAGCTAATTAGTTGCTTTCTGTTGAGCATATGGTCCTTGTACAGCAGCTGTTCCAGCTGAATATATGCTTTCTGCAGAGGGTGCACAGACTTGTCGGTGGGACAGCTGCAACCCTGCTTTGCAAATGACCAATGGGATGATGGACTGAGTTTTCTTTGTTATGATAAGTGATGCTCCATTGCTCACAAAGCTTTTGTTCACAGGTAACGTCATGTTTAGAACCATTTCTAACCAATTTTGAGGCAGGCACTTTATCACACAACTCTAACATCTCTCTGGCGACCTCTTCTTGCTACAAGGCAAACAAGTGCATCGGTATTGACTTTGCATTCATCATTTGTCTTATAGCCTCATGCTCCTATCGTGCAATAATTCCACCGTTCATTTGTGTATTGGTTTTACGCAATCACAATACAGGGGACACACCAGACCGAAGCCTCCTCACCTAACAGATCCCTCTGATTGCATTTATGAAATTCAGTTACCATGACGCAGATAGATGGACCTGCTGTCAGTGGGGACAGTCGTCATTTGTTCACATCAGTGGCCACGTCAGCCCTGAGGCGCTCGCTGATGGGGCCGAGGCTGTGTGACTTGAAATATCAGGAGGAATGGAGAGAAGGGGATGAAGAAAAAAAAATGGAAAAGAGGAGACGAGTGCACAGTGATTGAAGCTTAAGAGTAAAGTGGCATGGAGCAAATTTAGAGGAGAAGTTGGATAATTTCCTCCATTTTGCCTTCAGGGAAAAAAATAGGAGACAATATCACAAGGTAGCTGTAAATAGCGTTAAAGTCCGCCAAGCCTTATTGTGTGGCTCAGGTGGGCACATTTCAATACCCGAGCAACCTAGCAGCGTGGGCGTAGCTGATTGCAGTTCAGCATAGCAGATCCATGCGTGAGATTATCATGACATCATAGCACATCATATCATGCAGGTGACTTGCTGTTACAACATAAAATTTTAGTAGATGAACCAAAATAATTTTAATGCATTCCTCATGGCCATCCTTTTTTTTTTAACCTTTCCGTTCTGAAAGATCATTTTATATCCTTTTGTTTCTCCTTTGCTTTTGCTGTTGATTCAACTTTCTAAGGTAGCAATTACACTGAACGGCTGAGTAAATCGACAGATAGTTTTTGACGTTGTGGAAATCGGAATGCGGGCTTGTGCTGTCAAAATGGATTCTTGATATGTTGTTTTCAGACTAAAATGTGTTTTTAACTGTTCATCATAATTGTAGATTGTTGAGTGATATTAAGAAAAAAATGCCACTGTCACAGTTTTGTGTATCAATGTTTTAAAAAGTTTTTAAAAGTCGGTGTCTTATAAACCCCACGCGGGCTTGTTGTTCTGTTGCAGTGTTTATCAATCTTTTTCGAGCCAAGGCACATTTCTTTCATTGAAAAAAATCCTGCGGCACACCACGAGCTGAAAATGTGAAAAAAGCATATTTTATCAATGAAAGTGTTAATATTATATAATATTATATAATTTTATAATCTTTCCTGTCCTGGCAAAATAGAAAGTTTGTGTCTTGAGCATGTCCACTTATATCATTAGCCTCATCAACTTGCAACACAAATTTATTACTGATACGGATCTTGTCCAAAACCACACTTTCGATGTCTGCAGACATATCATCAATACGTCTGGAAATTGTGTTACCTGAAAGAGGGACTTGGGCTATTTCTTTAGCCGCTTCGGGTCCTTGCAACTCATTTACAATGGCTTTGCAGGGAAGTATTAATTGCTCTGCCACAATGTAGGTCTGTTTTGATTTAGCCACAAGTTCAGCAACGTGGTAGCTAGCTTTAAGGGCTCTTTTGTTTACCTTTGCCGTTTTTCTCGTTTATGTTGCTTGTTTCTCCTGTGTTTTCGAAATGAAGGGTGTTTTTGTGGAGATGGCGTTTAAGCTTAGTTGGGACCTTGGGACTGTTAAAGAGCTTTTCACCACATACCAAGCACAACGGAGTCGGTGCCGTTGCATCTCCGGTAAATGTAAACCCAAATGAAAGATAGTTTCCATTGTATTGCCTCGCATCAGAAACTTCGATGGACATCTTTTACTTTCTTTTGTCCTCCACTCATACTAGGACCGTCATCTGGGTTCGGATTTTGTCCAGGGTCCAGTTCAGAGTCAGCATTTTTCCTCTTCAAAAACGTATCCATCACTTTCACCGTCGTCCTGTATCCATGCGTCACAAATTCACTTGCCTCTAAGGACGAAGCAATTAGCTAGCTCCTGCTGCTACTACCGGTAGGGAAGAATACTACACGATTACTCAGCCAGGCGATAGACCGCACAGGCATACAAAAGGAGTTTGTATGCAGTTCCCTTGCTAACGCATCCTGGCTCAGGTTTTTTGAGTTGACGATCACGTTCACAAAGTTTTTCTACTCTTGTTAAAGCACCAACCCCCTCTGCTGTTGGATTAACTCATTTGCCCGAGTAAGCATTACACACTCCTTTTCACTTCTGCCTCTTGTGGCTTTCCCGGCATCTTTTGGGCGGATGGATTTCTTCCTTCACCGTGTCCTGCTGATGAGCACCGGCCACGAGTTAGCTTGCAAGCTCTTGCTGCATGGCAGGAAAAAAGTGGACAGTAGTTCTCAAGCTGGGCCAACAACAGCTGGCGTGGATGGCCAAGTATCTCAAAAGACGAATGAGTAGAGCAGGGGTGGCCAACCCGCGGCTCGCGAGCGACATGCGGCTCTTTGGCTCAATGTGGCTCCCGGGCTTTCAAATGACAAGCGTCAAACGCCTCGGCAGTGGCGCTGCCATTCAAACAACGGCGTTAAATACACAGAACTTACTACGTCAGCCGATCATCAATCCCGTTACTTGATTGACATACAGGGCAACCAATCAGATGACAACTGAATCACCGCTCACGCGCAGACCACGGTGCTCAGCGCTAAACGCTAAGCTAGTCAGCGAATTACTTCCGATTTTAAGGCAGTGGTGTCCAATATGTCAATCGCGATCGACCCGGAGCCAGTGGACTGGTCCCAAGTCGAGCGCGAACGTTGGAAGGAGGAAATGAGGGCGAAAAAAAACTTTGTGTGTCTTTGTGTTTCGATTCCGTTCATCTTCGGTGACGTTCCGGCTGTCGCTCATCTTGGCGTGGGTGCTTGCGTATGCACACGTGTGTGTGGTTGGGCGCCGCGTGTGTGCGTGCGTACGTGTGTGTATATGCTTGCACGTGCGCGATCGGGTTGGTCGCGGGAGGTTTGTCCCTTCAAAAGTTGACCTTCGGTTAAATACGTAGCAAGCTGATCCAAGTACCGTAGTCAGTAACCACTGCAGCTCATGTGTGTGTGTGTGTGTGTGTGTGTGTGTGTGTGTGTGTGTGTGTGTGATGTGGCTCTTTGCAGTAACACAGTAAAAAAAATGGCTCTTAGGCTCTGACTGGTTGGCTACCCCTGGAGTAGAGTTTGGGGTCATCTGTGTGGCACTTTGTTCACCACTTGAACAAACATTGTTGTGGCTAATTAACATAACGCTCTGCAGGCTGCTTGCTCTCCAGTTCCAATTTTTTTTTTTTTCAATTTGATGACTAAATTGTCCATAGGTGAGGATGTGTGTGTCAATGGTTGTTTGTCTGTGATTGGCTGGGACAAACAATGTAACTTTGTCCTATCTAATACTCCAGGGTACATTAACCCGGCTGGGATAGGCTCAAAGTCACCCACTCAGGAGGGTAATACAAAAAATAGTTGGACATATAACACTACATACTGTACATAGCATACATAATAGTAATTTTAATTGAATTTAAATATAATTACCACATTTTCCATACTATAAGGCACACCTAAAAGCCGACAGTGCACCCTATAATCAGATGCACCTAGTATAAAGAGACTGTAACTCTTTATATTTCCCATTGAGTTGTTTCCCTGCTAGTGTTCCTATGCCAACCTAAAAGGGTTCTGCCTGACACTAATTGACATGTGCATTCACCAACACACACTCAAACAGGCAACTACTTTGTGAGCTATGCGCAGCCATTATGAAACGAAGATAGCACCAAAAGCATAGTTAATACGACTGACTAAACGAAGGAAGGAGGCAAGAAAGACCTTTAAGGATATTTAGCCCCTTGTCGATGTGAGCCCATGAGGTTTGTGTGCCTTTTTGATGAAACAATTGTCTTCATAACGTTTGTCTTTCATTTATTATTTTGTAATGCCATTTGAATTTTTATGTTTCATTGGGACCACTTCTCATTTTTCCAGCTGCAGCGGTTGTGAAGTTTCGATACAAATAAAGCTGTATTGTATTGTATTCCCTTTAGCGTAGCACCACCTACTGGATGCATAGTGCAACCGCAGCCACTATTGAATCTTCTGTTTTAGGCGCCTTATAATGCAGTGCACCCTATACATGAAAACAGCCTTAAAATAGGCCATTCATTGAAGGTGCACCTTATAATCTGAAGCGCCTTATCATGCAGAAAATACGGAACAACCCATCCATCCATTCATGATTCGCACTGCTTATCCTTATCAAAAAAATAAAGATATTGTTGAAATAATACCTCTTTGACTGTGTCAACTAAAATCAAGCATTATTATTTTAAAGACAGATTATTGTTGTTTACATTTAAATGATATGCCCAGTCAGTGTACAAACGTTGCTATTGAGCAATAAATCGATAGAAGTTCAATTTCTACAATGATGTGATAGTGTTGAAATGATTAGAAATGAAATGCTTACAACTAAACCCCTCTCTGTGTCATTTTGATGACATTTTTGCACATCATAGACTGCAAAATGTAGTGTGGAAAATGACATGGAGGGGGGCAGGGGGAGCAGAGAGCTTTATTTTTCTGAATCAACGACTAAAAGGCATTCGTCTATCCTTTCATCCTGCAGATTTGCTGAAGCAAGTCGGTCCAGGCTAACTCCTGCCTTGAGGTGCAGAAGGATCATTCTAAAAATGCTCCCTGAAAATCTTAGCATGTCTTTGGATCAAACGTGTCTTAGGCTGTTTGTCCTTGATTCCGGTCATGAGCTGAGCTTACTGAAGGACTAATTAAAGCATGGTACATTATTGACAAAAAAAGCATGGAGTAATTATCTGCTAAAAAGAACAATTGAGCTGGAGTAAAGTCAAGCCTGCAGCTGTGTTAAACGAGCAGGAGATGGACTGACGGACGGACGGATAGATGGATAGATCTGCAGGCAAATGTTGCAAACGAAACACACTGCATGTGCAAAGATTCACTCACATGTAGATGTAACCCAATGTTCATGGTGGATGCATTTAGAGTAAACATCCACCTGGTCATGTGTATTGGTAATTTTCAAGCACCCAGGTGCTGCACTGTTTTGGGGACCTGTGAGAAAATATATCCCCAATTTTTTTTTTTTTTTTCCGACAAAAGCAATTGGTGGAAGAGACAATCGTCTAAGGAAAAGTAATTTAGGTAAAGAAAATAAAAATCAATGCGGGAGCCAAACTCACAGACCACTGTAAAAGATACCTTCCTATCTAAGCTTGAAGGATCACGCTTCCCCCCCTCAACTGCTTCTATTATAATGCGGCCTATGCTTCATGCAGCGCTTCATTCCACATCCTGGTGTACGAGACTTCTATGGGGGAGAATGGAAAACAAAACCCCTACAGACATTTTCACGCCTACGTCTTTCTGAAACTGGAGCCGCGAATGAAAGAAAATAGATGGAGGACGGCTGTGAGTTGTGCGAGATGGTTACTGGTGGGCAGTAGACCAGTAGTCACATATACTGTCAAACATCTGAGTGTTTCTCACTTTGAATTGATTTTTTCAAACTCCTGCAGAAGTAAGAGCCCCTGAGGCTACAGACCCTGAGACCTGGTGAGGTGAATTGGCATCATTAGACCCTGAAACACTCTTTTATACTTTTCTAGCTTTGCACTTTTTACATTGGCAATCGGATGCTGACACCAATTTTAGGATCAGTGGGAAGCTGGACCGGCAACAGGAAGGATTTTTTTTGGACCTGCTCAAAATCAGGAATTAAAGTGTCGCGAGTCAAGCAAACTATGGAAAATGGTTCCAACTGTTGAAAAGAGAGCACAGAAGAGAGGCGGCAACAGATAAACAGCAGGGTTGCATGCACGGTGTTGTCTGTGAACGTCTGAACTGCGCACATGGGGGAAATAACAGTGTGTGAGTGAGGCGGGCACTGCGGCTGATGTCTGCTTGCGGCCCCAGCGGCTCAAAGTGTTTTCTAAATGCTCCTTAATCTCTCTATAAATGACATCTTTGCTTTCCAGTGAGCAGTGTGAAAAATGCAATATGTCTGTGCCAGTGCCTGTGGGATTGCGGTGTTTGGGAGAATAGGGAAAAGGCTGCCGTGCTTCGGAGCTTAAAGTATTTTCTCCCCATCATGAATGTCACGATTAAAATATTTTGATGCCATATGTTACACTGCACACAGTGGCTCTCTGTGCTGAAAGGTGCATTTAAACTGGCAGCTGTTTTGAGGTGATGATTCAAATTCAAACGGCCAGCTCCCGGTAACTTTTCTCCAGTCATCAACAGCACTTTTCACAAGTCATTTTAAGTGGTTTGTCAATATGCGGTTTGCGGTGCTCTCCCCAGCCTCTGACTTTTCTTAAATCAATGGCATCCTAAAAAAAGGCAGTATGTGGTGCGGCCACTCTTTATACTAGTCAGCTGCCAAAACACATCTCTATTAAAGCACAGGAACAAAGACGCAGCGCATGTTTGTATGCATGCAACAACGCAAAATGACAGTAACGTGCTTGTACGTCAGTGTGGCCACAAATGAGCTCCTTATTTGCCAATTTCCTGGCTGCTTGCACTTATGAGGGCCTTAACGAACCATGCGTGGACCACATACAGTACCTGCAGTGAGAGGATCAACTTCAAGGACATCCTTCTTCTCATCTCATTATAAGCAGCCACTAGTTAAACCTGGTGATTACGGAGGGGTGTTAAGGAAATACAGAGGGGAAATTATGCTACAGAGCTGATTCCATCAACAGTGACACAAGAGCAGGACTGGAAGGTCAAGATGGTACTTAACAAAACATCAGCAGCAGCTGCTTCTCACTGTCTGCACTCTGCCAAGGCTGTGACCTGAAGATGTAGAATCATGTCATTCTGGTCAAGAGAGATGAGCATGTTAAAAAAAAAAAAGCCACCATTGACATTGAAGCTATCAAGAAATGCAATACTTTCACCTTCAAAAGTGTCCTTAAAATATGTATTACATCATAAAGATCACCAAATGCACTGATGGACCAGCCTTGGCACATCTTGTGTTCAACTGAGTGGTGCGCTTTGCTTATGCAATTTTGCAGCATGCAGGAATGATGAGATATGAAGACGCGAAATGATAACGTTTCATTAAGTACGATGAAAAGTAAATGAACATGACTGTATTAAAGGTTTTCCTTCTTTCCAAAATCACGTATTTTAGATTTGAGCATGTAAAGTACAAATGATAGTACAGCACTAACTTTTGCCGTCATTTCAATTAAATTTCATCTCAGGTCTTCTCTCTGTCCAGCGGCATGGTTTCATCAGCCCAAGTTTGCCATTCAAGCCGCAAGTGTTAATGTCTTGCAACATGTGTTGTGGTTGGGTGGGGCTGTTTCTACCGAATCAGTACGTTTACAAATGCTTTGATTTGTATTTTCCACAGTGTCTTAAAAGTAAGTTAGATCTCACCATACAGAGTGCTTTCTCCTGCTTTACACTAGTGAGCTAATGAAGAAGAACTTAAATGATCAAACGTATTGCATTTGGCTCATCAACAGGGCTGAAACAGCAGCCAGGAAAATATGGATTTTGTGCAGTCCCCCCGCCCCAGCATGCACCTCATAATTTTAGCGATATTGACACAATTTTGTCAGCACAGTCAAGGGGATGGAAAGAAACTACTTTTATTGAGTGCAAAGAAATGGCTAATTAGCTTACAGCTGACTCAGTCCACTTTTGCAGCTTGCGTGACAGGGAGGGAACAGCAAAAAAAAAAAAAAAAGACGTACATTTTCTTGACGGGGCTAAAAGTGTAATTCATGAACAGCATGTGTAAGGCCTGCAGATTTTCTTCGTTTTACTATGCATTTGAAATTCTGTTTACCCTCTCCAGGATCTTTAGATGTATGGTGGGGTATCTCTTCAGCAATTGTAAGAGCAGCTGCAGGAAAGATAGAAAGTAAATGAACAGACTCTGTTTTTGGAAGGGTAATTTTACCTGAGATTTACTCTAATAGTCTGTATGGAGATACCTGATCATTTTGCTCCAATTTCTTACATTTCCTGAAGCCAGCAGTGGTTTTATTTAATGGCTTGAGCATTAAAGCTCATCACGGTGAGCAGTACACCATTACAGTTGCCACATAATCATGACGCTGTTTGAAAGGAAACAAAATCAAAGTCACCGTTGCCATTTTGATTCTCGTGAATTTTTTTAGTTTATTTTATTTTATTAGTTGTTACTCGCCAACCTATGATGTGAAGGATTATTTCTAATATTGGGAGCAACCTTCGCTCGCTGATCAGTGGCTGTGCCTGTCTACAAAGAACATGGTCTTCGAAGATATCTGCTATGTTTCATGTGAAGAAATTGGATTCCAAATTAAACCAGTTGGCCAAATTTGCACTTCTTGACAAAAAGACTCCAGTTCGTTTGGGTGAAGGACAGAGTAACTGAATGGGATTCCAATTTAGTGTGAAATTATTAGATGAAAAATTTACACTGGAATGTACTTGATTCAATATCACTAAAGCAGAGCATTTTACATTCATCTAAGAATGAAAATAAAAACACTCTTGGATTTCACTGATCTACTCAATTTTTTTTTCTTTGGTTTTACTGTGTTTAAAATGACAAAATGCCCAATGCACATCCAGTATGCACATAATTTGCAGTATTTGTAGCACAAATCAATACTCATTCACTCATACATACAACACACAGCAATATACTGTGTAATTATTATTTTTGATCTGTGCAAACATTTTGGTATCTGGCACATCAGTATTGAAGATGTAAATACAATATTTGCATCAATCCTGAATTTTGTTTCATCACTTTAGCATCTTGACAATTTAGAACTTCTCCCAAGGTTAATTATGTTGACACATTTATCAAAGAAAGAAAGAAAGAAAGAAAGAAAGAAAGAAAGAAAGAAAGAAAGAAAGAAAGAAAATATACCCAAGTAACTTAAATACATACAAAGAAAAAAACCTTGCTGATAAATTATGTGCTTGCCTGACCATTTTTGGTCATGTCCCAAGGTTGGTTTGAAATGTGATGGGTTCAACTAGACTATAGGACAAGTTTCTGAGTTGGATTGTCGAATGGACACGTCTGTAACCCAGCAGGGCCAGAGTGTCGTTACACAGATTCTGCACAGTTCTGACAATATCATAGCCGAGATGGAGCCTCCAACTCTCAGCCGTCATTCTGGAGTCTCTGGTGGTGGAGTATTTGTAATTCCATTCAAATGGAGCAGACAAATTGCTGTTGGTGTTCCTTGTTATCCATGTCTGCACCCTATCCTCCATCTCTAGGCCAATAAACTGGTAGAGCTTGTTGGCCATGCGTTTTGGGTTAAAAGCGAGGTCTTCATATCTCACTAAAAGGTAGCGGCCCTGCAGCCAAGCCGGTCTCTGCAGTCCTGCTTCTGCAGACGCCACCATGTCCTTGCAGGTGCTGGTGATCTGCGATAGATCCACATATCGCGGTTGCCGCCCTGTGGCGTTCCAGATTTTCCAAGCACGGAACTGATCTGAAAACGCTGTCATGCGTGAGGCGAGAATGGCTCGAGGGTCTCTCACCAGGTGGATGATCTTTAAGTCCAGACGCGGATCTTCAACCAAAGTTCGCAGGTCCTTCACCTCAGGGATGCGAACAGTTTTTATCGCTACATGGCCTCTTGTCAGGCACGACTTTGATGCTAAGGTTAGGTTCAAGATGCCGCACTTCTTGGTACACCAACTTTCTTCAGGTGGATCCAGTGTTGCTCCATTCCCTACTTCCAGACAAACAGGAGGAGAACAAAGGGCATGACTCGAGCTTCTACGAAAGAAGGAATTAGTGACATGGTCCTGGGGCTCAGGGCGGATGTAACTCTCGATAAAGTGAAGGTCGCATTTGTACAAGTTGAGCAGGAGGTCTCTGTACGCTCCCAGCAGCACCCGGCGGTCCAAAGTACGACGAATCCTGCCGCTGGAATTTGTGAATGCCTGCTGGATGTGGTAAAGAGGTTCGAACATGTAAAAGATCTCAGGGTGCTGATTGAGCAGCTGTCCGGTGAAGGATGAACCGCTGCGTGTGGTGGCAAACAGTAGGATGTGTTTCTGAGTGGTCTCCATGGACATCCAACTGTCATCACAAAGAGTTTTCCAATTGGATTCTTTGAGGAGGAAAAAAAAAAAACAGTTTTCAGTCCATATGCAATTGTATTTTCACTTTGCATCGTATTTCTTCAAGGGTTTTTTTGGCGCGGAGTTTGCATGATCTCCCTATGCTTGTTTGGGTTTGTGGGTGCTCTGACTTTCTTCTGCATTCCAAAAATATAAACCGCAGGTTAGGTGCATACTCTAAATTTCCAGGTGTAGAGGGTTGTTTGTTGATACGTGCCCGGCTATTGGTTGTCCAGCGTGTACTCTGCCTGTCACCCAAGGTCAAATACACCAAATAACATACAAGTGGTCCCAAAAATAATCATTTTAAAAAGCATTTGACACTGTTGACCATGAAATACCTTTAGCAAAATTAACTACAGTACAGAACAAGCTTTAAAGTGGATGAAATCATTTCTCAATAACCGAACACAGTGTGGTGTGGTCAACGTCAACACACCAGTAGTAGAGTGGCCAGTCGAGGTCCCGCAGGGCTCTATACTTGTCATTTGCTGTATGCCAGTTCTTTTTAACTTGTATCTTGTAATCTATCTACCAGACCAATGCCAAAGTACTCAAAACAAATGCATGCCGACAAAAATAATCCCTCATCCAAGAAGAGAATTCCCCACATATCATACGATCAAAGGTAATCTAAAAAACTGCCTTAAATCCAACCAATATTGCACTCATTACAGTTGTTCGAAGCTCATGTCACATGATACTTGTAGCATGTGCCATGATTGCACATTTTACCTAATGACGTTTGCATGTATGCATCCATTGTATGTGTGCATCCATTGTATGTGCTTATCCTGTACTCTACCACTAAAGCTTTCAACTGGATACAGCACAATACTGTATGTATGAATGCCTTATAGTGACTGTATTTATCTAGACATTTTGATCGCTGCATTGATCCTCCCCAAGAGGCAGAAGAGGACCAACACATCTAGACTTTATTGCACATTTTAATCGATACTTAGTTATTTTTAAATAATTAGTAGTAACTGCAGCACTAAATATTGAAAGCACTTTACTACTTGCACTTAGGCATTTTAGGCTGTCGATTAAAAGTGACAGTGTGAACTATTGAAGGATTTTCTTACATGTTTAAATTTGGCTGTCTATGTTTTATGTGACCTGCAAAGAGACTACGAATGTAAATTAGCTGTATGCTAACTTTGGGACATTTATGCAGTCAGTGTACCAGTTTATTGTCCCTTTTAAATACATAATAAAATGAAAATAAGATTTCAAAAGTAGGCTCCATTTCAAGCGTGACCCTGGACAAAACAAGTGGCATATACGAATGGATGCCTAGATTAAAAAATAATAGGCCGAAATGAAGTCTTATTACACTAAGTATAATGTATAAACATTTCACAACAACACTCACTTTCCTTGGCTGCGAAGCAGCAGTCTGAACGTGAAAGCTGAGACTTCCTGATTTCTGGCAGTCTCCACCAGCTCCACTGAAAAGACACTGGGGTATTCCCAGGCCAAGAGTGAGTCCTTCCAGTGTGTCCCTTAGATCTGAACACAGGCCTGGAACACTTATGAATGTTTCCCGATCAGCTCACATTTATAAACAACCATATGTGAGTGTGGGATCATAAATCTACCAGTAAATCAGAACCAGAAATCTGCTCCTTTCCGACCGAGAGCAGCAGATTTAAATCTTCCCAGAAATGGCACCGTCAGCTGCAACAGATGCGGAGCCTTGGCAGAGTCCTTTGTCAATGTGAAACAAATGTTGCTGCTTGAATTGTATAGGTACCAAATGACCTGCAGTTCTCCCGGGGATTTTGGCTCATTCCTATTGGATACCAAAAAGAACAGATTTGAATGGCTTTTCCAAATGACACATCCTGATTGGGCGAACGAACTTCTATGCCTGCCCCAGTGCCTTGGTACAGTATACATAGTACTTTGGTGCACCTCCTGGCTCGGAGGTTAGGAAACTGGGCTCACCGCAGCATTCTTCAGGAATACAGCAATGACTGCTATGCTTTCCAGTATAGGTGTACAATATATACTGTACAGTATAAAGTCTATATAGTTAGGACACACTGCTTCTTAAAAAATGGGACCACCAAGACTATCTTCTTGTGGTGACTGTGGTGGCTTATGAAATGCTCAATTTCTATATATAGCACAAACAGCTAACATGTAATTACTACTGATGAGTTGATTGCAAATGCGGGTGCCGGTAACAGGCACAGTACAAGAGAGGATTAATAGAGGAAAATTTAGAAGTTGATTGTAAAATGAATCACAAATCTCATTTTTTCTTCACACCTCCACATGGGGATTCATCAGGTTAATTACGTGCTCTCTTTCTTCGACTTCTACTGCATCATTGTTCCACTGTGATTTGACCTGTCTAATATTAATAATAATACATTTTATAACAAGCGCCGTTCAAGACCCTCAAAGACACTGTACATGAAATCAAAGAGATAATAGAGAAAATAAATACAGAGCAATGACGTTAAAGTGAGTATGTGAAACTGAACCGATATATTTTGAGTTTTATTTTGAATGTGATGCGAGAATCTGAGGTCAAGTTGCGGAGTCCCAAAGCTGCTGAGCAAAACGACGCATAACTCTGCTCCCTGTTCACCAGATGGATGCAGGAGGAGGACTTGAGGGTGGAGGTTGGACTGGTGTTTTGTAGGAGGTCAGACTAATATGGATGTTGTGTATGGCCTCAAAGGTGTAAAGCAGGAGTTTGAAGTGGATCCTCTCTTTGACTGGGAGCCAGGAAGGTTTCTTGAAGGATGGGGGTTATATGATTAAAAGAGGCGGTTTGAGTAATGAGGTGTGCAACAGAGTTCTGGACCAGATGGAGATTATGTAGTCACTTGTGAGGGAGTGACCTACTCGAGATGGTAAAGCTGTCAACTTTGGATAATGTAAATGCAGTGCCATTTCAGAGAATTTTGGTTTTGTTGCTGTGTAATTTCATTGACGTCTGATAGGCAGGATGTAAGGGAAGAGGGTGAAAGTAAGGCGTTGTGTTTACAGGAGAGGTGGAGCTGGGTGTCATTCGCAAAGCAATGGAAGCAAATTATAAATGGAAAGTAGTACCAAAGGGGAGGAGGTAGATGGTGAAAAGCAGGGGCTCCGGGACAGAGCCCTTGGGCACACCTGTAGTCACAGGGAAAGAGGCGGATGAGAAGGACTTTATCTGGATGAACTGAGAGCTGAAATCACTCAAGGATTGAGTGGAAAATAATGGAGTCTATGGAGACTATGTTTGATTCACAAAGCACGCTTAGTTGAGGTAATAGCGGAATGCGTCTCAGTGCGCCGATGGTCTTGCACTATTTATTTGAGGTTAAATACATATATTTGCTGGAGAACTTGCCCACCTCTATGCAAATGAGTCTCATTGATTAACAATGTCTAATTAAAAACCGCTAGTGCAAATAGCCACACGCCGTTTGAGTGAAGCAAATGAATAGCTCGTGTAAACTTGATGCTCCTCTGTGGAAGTCTCTTTTTTGAGTGCAAGCATTACGATCTACGACATCTGACCAATGGGAGGGAACACTGACATGTACAAGACATGTCATCCTAAATGATGTATGGATTGTTAATGTTAGATGTTTGGACTAGTTGCGGTACCTCGGTGATGTCTGCTCTGACACTGGTAAACAGCCTGACAGGGTCCAGCGAGCGAGTCCCTCAGGGTGCGAATGGCTGTGTACTGGACCCCCAGTGAAGCACACACCAGCAGCAGCACAGCCTTCCAGGAGCATTCCATCCTGTTCCTCCACCCCGATGGCTCTACATCCTTCACACTGATGATGCACACACACACACACACACACACACACACACACACACACACACACACACACACACACACACACACACACACACACAGATTCCATTTTGATTGATTTGGTCATATTTATACATAAGTACAACTTTTGCTCATTTCCTATGTTTCTGTGGCTAGGCTTAAGGGCCCTTGAAAGGCGCAGGCTTTTTTTAATCAGCTTTTTTTTACTTTGAATGCAAGTTTTGTGTGTTAAAAAATGTGCATATATATGATAAGATAAGGGCGGCCTGGTGGTCCAGTGCTTAGCTGGTCGACCTCACAGTGCAGAGGTCGTGGGTTCGATCCCGGCTCGGCCTTCCTTTGTGGAGTTTGCATGTTTTCCCCGGGCCTGTGTGGATTTTCTCCGGGTACTCCAGTTTTCTCCCACATTCCAAAAACATGCATGACAGGCTGATTGAAGACTCTAAATTGTTCCTAGGTGTGA
>CAAKHF010006603.1:53648-65468 GCA_901007745.1 Hippocampus kuda | reverse complement strand
GAACGGTTAGGGTTTTTATATTAACACCTCAACCGTAACTGCGTTGAAAAGAGGATGACGGCACAATACACATTGAAGAATGTCGGCCGTGTCCGTTGAGAATTTTGTGTCACACGTCATCAGTAGCGTTTTCTTTTTTTTTTTTTTTTTTTAATTAACTCACATTCAATGCCAGCCCAGTTAAAATGGATCTTTGACGTCTGTAGCCGTCAATGGCAGCAAATGTTCCCCGTTGAGTATCGGTGTCAAACTCAAGACCCAGGGGCCAGATCTGGCCCGCCACGTCATTTTATGTGGCCCGCGAAAGCAAATCAACCAGTCTTAACACCAACCTACCTTCCTTTTTGTTCCTCCAGCTGGATGTCCTCTTTGGAAATCTTCCAGAAATGGTGCAGTTCCAGGTGGAATTCCTCAAGACCCTGGAGGATGGAACCCGTCTGGTCCCCGATCTGGACAAGCTGGAGCGAGTGGAGCAGTTCAAAGTAAGATCAGCATTTCGTTCAACACTCGCAGCAGCCTAACATCTCCTTTGTGCGTCGCTGACAGAAAATCCTGTTCTCCCTGGGAGGCTCCTTCCTCTACTACGCCGACCGCTTTAAGATCTACAGCGCGTTCTGCGCCAGCCACACCAAAGTCCCCAAGGTCCTCGTTAAGGGTGAGCGGACTCCTCGTTCCACCTTTTTGCTCGAAAGGAGACGGCGTTGAGAGCGGCGGGGCCATCTGCCGCCTGCCGACAGCCGCCATTAATCTCCCGCACGCGGTTGTCAGCGCTTGTGCCTTTGACCTCCGCATACTTGCCTGCCGGTTACGTTCTGCTGAAAGACCGACCGGGCTGCGGCGAAGAGCGGCCTATTTTCGGGGGCAGAATTTTCTCAGGGCAGTCAGGGATTCGGGTTAGGATGGTTTCAAGTTAAGATGAGTGGGTTTTGGGTTACACTTAGAAGGTTAGGTTTGAGATTCGGGGCGGTTTGAGTTTGGTTTGGTTTCTCTCGGGATTTTAGAGCGAAGAGAGTAAGTTCGGGATTAGGTTAAGATGACACTAGGATGGGTTTAGGGTTACAGTTTGGGAGTTAGGGCGAGACGGGATTGGGTTAGCATTGCAGTTTAGACGTCAGAGTGGGTTAGGGTGTAGGGTGGTCAATGGGTTAGCGATTCACGTTTGCACATTCACACTCTGATGGCGGTAAACGACATTGGAACCACAGCTGCTTCGGGGCAGGCCTACGGAAGCTGCCGGAAGTCTTCACGGCACATTTTAGCCAACCGCAAATCCAAAGAATGTCATTTCCACCAAAGGCCCAAAAAGGGAAGCGAATGAAGGTACGGGCTAAAATGTCACATCTGAAGCGATCTCGGTATGATCTTTGCAGCCAAAAGCGACCCCGACTTCAAGGCCTTCCTGGATGAGCGCAACCCCAAGCAGCAGCATTCGTCCACGCTGGAGTCGTATCTGATCAAGCCCATCCAGAGAGTCCTCAAGTACCCTCTGCTGCTCAGGGAGCTCTACTCGCTCACCGACCCGGACAGCGAAGAGCATTACCACCTGGATGGTGAGAGCCGCCGCCCCCGCCTGGTCCCGTCGCTTTTTTGAGAAAATCCAGACGTTGCGCTAACTAGCCTCTGCCGTCGCCGCAGTCGCCATGAAGGCCATGAACAAAGTGGCCAGCCACATTAACGAGATGCAGAAGATCCACGAGGAGTTCGGCGCCGTCTTTGACCAGCTCATCACCGAGCAGAGTGGCGACAAGAAGGAGGTACGGCCAACACCGGGAGCCCGGAATCGGTCGGTTTGCCGCCTCGAAAGGCCTTTGTACTTGTGTGGGCGGCGACCGCGGACAGTTTGCCCTGTTTTTACTTGTGCGCAACCCAAACGCGTTGTTTTAAAAATGCGTTGCAGTGTCACTCCCAAAGTCGGAGTGTGTCGCTACCGCCCATATCGGCTCGGACATGGTTTCTGGGCAATTCCGGGCACCGTTTTTACCTTATGGAACGATGAACAAAAGCCACGGTGACAACAATGGAGATCGCTCCTGCTAGAACAAAGGCACCTAGATACGTGTACTCTGATATTGATCAAGAAGGCAGCGGCGTAGGTGGTCTGTGCGTGGGTAGGCTTCTTTACACGCGCGCACACACACACACACACACACACACACCAAAACCACCCACGCCGCCACCAAGCTAGCTTGCGTCGCAGTAGCAGCAGCAACAAGCTGCGCGGTGCTGATCCTCCCCTCCGCTGTGACAAATGAATTCCCCTTCAAGAGGCCTTGCGCATCGAGTCTTTGCCGCATGTGTCTCTTTTTCATTTGCAGAGTGGCTATTCAAAATAAATCATCCGCGAGTCATTTATTTTTATGGCTGATACGCCGACAGTTGATTTGATTGTGATCACAGTTTGTACGCTTGTTATTAAAGGCGCTCGTTTCTCGGGGCGGCGTCGTGACCCGACACCCGCGGCAGGGCTCGATCCCCACGTCGATCGATGGGCAACACGGGTGAATATTTGGTCTTGTTACCAGGTGGCTGACTTGTCGATGGGCGATCTGCTACTCCACACCAGCGTGTCCTGGATCAACCCACCGCCTTCCTTAGGAAAGTGGAAGAAAGAGCCCCAGATGGCCACTTTTGGTACGACGCCTTTCTTGTTGACACATAATGGAGGTGTTCCAAAGATGAATTTGATGCTCACAACATTTTTTTGGTGGCGTATCTTTTAGTGTTCAAAACGGCCGTGGTCTTTGTGTGCAAAGATGGATCCAAACACAAGAAGAAAATGGTGAGCGGCCGCACAGCGCAAGGAAATGAGCTTTGGTATCCAAATCAGAACTCAGTTGTTCTGTTTTTGGTTTCTAGGGCGGCTCCCATCGTGTGTCGATGTCTTCCGAGGAAAAAGATCCCTTCCGATATCGTCACATGATTCCGACGGACGCCCTGCAAGTGAGGCCGCTGGCGAATGCAGGTCAGCTCATCCTGAGTTTCGTGGCTTCCAACAGAAGTCGTGAGCCAAGCGTAAGATAAAAATGGAATCGCCCTAAATTTCGGCGTCTATCCACTGGAACAAGTTTGGGATGTTGGGTTCTGGCTAGTCTGTTTGGGTTTGGGGCTTGAGTTATGGACTTTAGGGTTGCAGCCAGAGGTTTGGATTAGTCCTACAGTCAGGCAGTTCATTACGATAAGGGGTTAGTTGGTTAGTTTACAGGCGGCTGTTGTCACCAAGGCTACAGTTAGAGGTTCAGGGTAACAGGTTGGGGAGCCGGGGAGGGGCGGGGGGGTTAACCAGTTAGGTGAAGGTTGAATGCTGAGGGTTACGCTTACATCTGGGAACTTTGAATTAGTGGGTTAACATTAAATTGGAGTTCGAGCAGGTGGGCTTGGGTAAGCGGGATAAGGTGGTCATGGACAACCACTTTTCCTGAAGAAGTCTGAATCGATGGTCTCCTCTTCAGATGGCGAGGGCACCTCCGTGTGCGAGATCGTTCACACAAAGTCGGAGTCGGAAGGTCGTCCGGAGAGGGCCTTCCAGCTGTGTTGCAGGTGAGGCGCACGCGCTCCGCTATTTTGTTTTTGTTGACGGAACTTTTCACGATGATGTCACATGTGCTTCCGGGTGGCCGGAACTCACATTGCAGCACTTGGAAACAAAGCTTTTGATGTCATTTGACCCAAGGCAAGAGTGATTCCCAAAACAGGCGAAATCGCTTAAATGAGCATTTTGGCCTTCTTCTCTACTGCTGTAATTTGACTGCGTGGCTTGTCAGTCGAAAAGATGTTTGGTGAGGTAAATTTCTTCGGAGCGGGACACCCCCCCGGCCGTAATTAATATTTGAAGAAGTCGGTGTTTGTAGCTAGCGAAGGAATTTGGCATCATCTTAGCTAAGTAAGGGCGTTTGTCTTGTCTGAGCGAAGGAAGTTAGCGTCATCTCAGCTAACCTCTTAGCATTGATGTCCGAAACCTTCTTTGGGTTTTGAGCTTTTGCGTGTGAGAAACTTTAAGAGTTTATCGCTTCAAGCAACATTAAACATTGTGAGATTTGTTGATTTAGCTCGATTAAACTTTTGACAGTGAACTGGAGAGAGCTAACATTAGCTAGTAGGCTAGTCATTATGTTTTGCTAAATGATGATGCGACCAAACAGACATTGGACCGGTGGGAAAATGTCTTCCACAAACCTGAAGATGGCTTTTTGGTTCCCAGTCTGATGATTCTTCCTTCTCATCTATAGGCTATGCTAGATTAATTTTGATTTTTATTTAAGTACTGCACATCGGAAAAGATCCAAACCTTTTGGTCCATATCTGGCGGCGCGACACCAAGCAAGTTTTTGTCAGTGTTTTCAGTTCAAGTCAAAGATCGGCCACCCAGAAGTGCCCTGATGCTTCCACTATAGAGCAGATGATCTGATAACCGAGCGTCCCCCCTCCTGCTCCCCCCCCCCCCCCCAGCTCCCCGGAGAGCAGGAAAGACTTCCTCAAGACGGTGCACTCCATCCTGCGAGAGAAGCACCGGCGGCAGCTGCTGAAGACGGAGAGTCTGCCGCTCAGCCAGCAGTACGTGCCCTTCGGAGGGAAGCGCCTGTGCGCGCTCAAGGGCGCTCGGCCCGTCATAAACCGAGCGGGTGAGTGACCCGATGACGCAACACCCAAGAAATGTCAAAAATAGTTGAGAATAGATGAAGAGTAATAACTTGCTGATAAAAATGCATGCACAGAATTGTTCAGGTCAGACCCAGTTTCAGTCTGGATCTGATCCACAGTGAACATTTACCAATGTCAATCGAACATGGCAAAAATCTGGTTGAATGATGTAAATTTTTTTCAGTGTATACTAAATATAAGGGGGAAAAAAACATTAACTTCTGAATTGAATTCCATTTGGTGAGGTTGGAGTTTTTGGTGTGCTTCTGACCTGAAGATGAGGTCAAGTTCAAACCAGTTCCCGAATTTTTGGGAGGTCCAAGGAATCAAAATTTTTGGTTTCAAAGATGGTCTGTACCCTTGTTCTCATTGGTTTATCGTGTCATTTCCACAGCTTCTGCACCAACCAGAACCCTCGGTCGGAGGAAGCTGGTGCGCAACCGCTTCACCATCGACACCGACATCGTCTCTGACGGCGAGCCCGAGCGGGACCTGGCCTCGCCTCCGGAGCCCCGGGACGAGCGGACGGAGGCGGAGCGCGACCGGCTTCTGTCGTCGTCGTCGGACGCCGGCGACACGGACCGCTGGGTGGAAGAACAGTTTGACCTCAAAGAGTACGAAGACCCCGAGGAGGTGAAGGAGACGGACATCCTGAGCGACGAGGATGACGGAGCGCGCCTGGACGCCTCCGTGGCCGAATTGTCCCTGCGAGGCGAGGGATCGGGGAATGGGCACGGCGAGGCGTCGGCGGCGACCGCGGAAGACCACGACGCGGACCAGACTAACGTTTGGGTGCTGCGAGAGCATCCGGAAAGCTCGCCCGACTGAAAACTGCGACTTAGTCATCTTTGGAGGGTCTCCATAGCGACGCACGGGCTGGTAGATAAACTCTTGTAGTACAATCATGGAATCGTAATCACGTGCATTGATGATTGGCGATGTTTGCACACTAGGGCGGCGCTCTGCAGCCCAGCCTGCTGTTGCCAAATTACACTCGTCACAGGAAGTTGGTGAAATTAGGCTTTTGGGTGAAATTTGAAGGATGAGCCTAAAATAACCTTTACTGAGCGCAAACTTGATTTGACCTTGAAAATTCCGTGTCCCTCTCTATGCTCAGTGGCCACATTCCTCTGAGAACATCGTGTACTTCATGTCTCTCGGTTTTTGGCTGTCACCTTGGTTTCACGTTGTCAAAATGCAAACAAGCACGACCTGTTCCGAATTTGGTCATTTAGCCCCTAACTCGCAAAAAGTACTGAAATGGTCGGACATGTGTTTTCAAAAGTTTAGGGAAGGTCACCTTTAAATGCTCTGGTGTATTTTGGCTTCATCCCGAAATTCACCGAACCGCTAACTTTTTGTGAATTTAGTCGATGTATTTGTGTGACTCCGATTGGATTTTTCTCACAGACATGGAATACGTAATAGCAGCTGGTGTGAAGTCTTGCATCATTTAATGGACTGCTCCTCTTTCTAGAAAGTATTTTCTTTACGTAAGGTATTTTGTGTTAGATCTTTAGACCGCTTTGGTTCGCCAGGTACATTTTTGTAACAATTTGAAAGTTTAAAGTGGTTTGAACTTAACATCCGTTTTTTACTTGAATATTTCATGTTTTTGTTTACATAAAACGTTTTTCCTCTTTTTGCTCTCTGGTATTGCCTTTCAAAGAAAACTCATTTGTCATGCCTGCTCGTCTCAATTTGCACATGTGCTTTTTTTTTTGTTTTTTGTTTTAAGAAAAACGGTCTTCACTGATTACAAAGTAATGTTTTTTTTTTAAATTATTTATTGCGTTGCAAATGTATTTGTAAGGACGGTCCAAATGTGCTCAAGCAATCACAGGAGAGGGAGGATGTCGACTTTCTGATCAGTTTTTGGTTCAAATGTGTTAAAATAATTGCGCTACCGAGACTGCGTTTTTATGATGACTGTGCCTGTACATAGAAAATGTATTGATATCATAATTAAAGAAAAACTGTTGTTTTCTACTTGTGTCTTTGTTGCAATCTACCGTGCTGATGGAGTGTTATTAATATAATATTCACATTTGTTGTATTTTTGGTTTTAAAATTGAGATTATATTGAGTTGGTGTTAGGGTTGGAGTTGAATTTAGGGTTGGGGTTAGGGTCGGGGTTAGGGTTGGGTTTAGTTTGGGGTTAGATTTAAAGTTCGGTTTGAGTGTTGGGGTTAGGGTTGGTCCTAGGGTTTGGGTTAGGGTGATGGAGTTAGGGTTGGGGTTGGAGTTAGGGTGAGGGTCGGGTGTATGGCTGGGATTAGGGTTGGGGTTAGGGTTGGTGTTGGTTTTAGGGTTGGGTTAGGGTTAAAGTTAGGGTTGGTGTTAGGGCCGGGGTTGGGGTTAGGGTTGCTGGAGTTACGGTTAGGTTTATGGTTGGGGTTAGGGTTGTAGTTATGATTGGGGTTCGGTGTTATGGTTGATACTTGGGTTAGGGGCTAGGCTTCGGGTTATCTTTCAAATAAAAATAAACATAATTCAATATTAAACCCAAAATAATTAAAGTGAATCAAACAATTAAAACCTCAAATGTATTATATATATATATATATCCAATATATATCTAAATAATATATACATATGTCCATGTCATTCATTACATTTGAGTTCAAATCGTTTTTTAAATTAAACCCTGAATTAAAAAAATTAATAAAAACAGAAATACTGTATTTAAACTGGATGTATTAAGCTTTGAAGGACTGTTTGAAAGGTGCATGACTGCTACATACTTTTTATTTCCCCCAAGGCTTGTCTGTAAAAGTGCTACCGTGGCGAGCATCTAGTCACTTGATGCAAGCTGCATTCGTCGAGAGTAAAAGTGCTCACAAGTGACACTCGAGTGCAACAAGAGCTTTGTGCCTCATTCATTCAGTCGGCACTTTCCTGGCTTTCATGTCAGAACAGAGTTCAATATGGATTTGATCAAGATGGCGCAATGAAAAGGGAAAAAGGGGGGGGGAGGGATTTTGAGACAATTTCAGATGCATGAGAGACTGGGTTAAAGACACCAATGATGGCTAAAAGTGTCCAGGTGACGACAACTAGTTTAGATGAAGCAACATTTGACTCTTTGCAGCCCTCTAGTGGCACTTCCTCATCCCTGCACTCATTTCCTGGTTGGAGTCTTCAATGTATTTTTTTTGCAATGTGTTTCTAATATTTTGGTCATCCTATTATGTTGTCTATAGAGAGGGTCAAAATGTGAGGTCATGTAAACTATTTGAGGTGAGGAAAGTACTTGAGCTGTACTCAAGTAGAAGTACAGATGCTTGTAATGTAATGAAGTACAAAAGTTTTTTTTTTCAATTACATACACAATACCAAGAACATGAATAACTTGGCACAAAAGTTGTCAGCAAAATGAATATTGAAGTATCCCAGTAGGCACCTGAAAAAAAAAATCGACTCAAGTACAGTCATGAAATATTTGTACAGTTCTTGGTTACCTCCCACCAATTCAAATGACAACAACAAGTGATGTCAGCATGATTATGCATGACACGAGTGCGTTCGTGTGGATGTGTGCGCGTGTGTATATTTACCTCGGAAGTCGGGACGCTGGTATCACTCAACAAACTCGCCCGACCAGCTTTCAAGTTTCTGTTCCTGTTGAGCTGCCTTCTTTCGCTTTGCTTTTGTTGCCTCTCAGCCGACTGCTCTTCGGAACCACACAAATCCATGTTCTTGTCTTGTAGCTTTTGAAACAAAGTCACGTGAAAGTTTCGGAGCGAATGCCTCATGAGCAATATGTGATTGCAGCTCGTCTCTTTTTCATGTTTGAAAGATTTATACGAGCTTCGTTTTTACACAACGTCCACGCTGAGACAGAGCTCTAGAAAAAAAAAATGAAAATCAAAATTCACGAGGACAACCGAAACAACCACAACGATCGGCTCGTGGCGGAGGCAAACGAGATGACGTCACCCGTCAGGGGTGTCAAACTCCGGTCCTGGAGGGCCGCTGTCCTGCGTGATTTCCAAGTCTCCCTGTTGCAACACACCTGATTCAAATGATGAGGTTCAATATCAGGCTTGCGCAGAGCTTGCTGATAATCTGATCATTTGGATCAGGTGTGCTGCAACAGGGAGACTTGGAAAACATGCAGGACAGCGGCCCTCCAGGACCGGAGTTCGACACTTGTGGTCTAAAATGATTCTCAAAGTTTGGGGAGCCACTAGTGGTACATGAAAGAATCCGTACATTCAGTTGTATTCAACTTTTATGCTTCATACATTTGCATTTAGTCTTCAACAACTGTCTGCTATTATAGTGGCTTACAATAATATTCAATCTACCTTGTCTGAGTTTTGGTAAACACGACTGAAAGCTATTTTAATGTTGGCCATGTCGCTGGCACCTGCGGAGTTCTGTATTATATTTTTTCTGGGTGGAACTTGGTGAACAAAAACAAAAAAAATGTTATTAGGAAGATGAGCAACCTTGAAGCAAGTAGGCTTGGCACAACAACACAAGAGGCAGGTGCACATTTCCATCCGGACCAGTTCAAGCCGCATACTCGAAACCAGACGGATGACATTGCAAGCGCGGCGATATTATCCACCAAAGTGAAACGCGCCACTCGAGGCTCCGCTCCATTCGAGGACACGCACGAGGCGAGGCTGCACCATGAAGGCCAAACTGGAGATCGCGGCCATGGCCTTGGGCTTCCTGGGTTTGTTCGGCGCGGTGGCGGCCACGGCCATGCCCATGTGGCGGGTGTCGGCGTTCATCGGCGCCAACCTCATCGTGATGGAGGTGCTGTGGGAGGGCCTCTGGATGAACTGCTACAACCAGGCGGACATCAAGATGCAGTGCAAAGTGTACGACTCGATGCTCATCCTGTCGCCCGAGCTGCAGGCCGCGCGGGGGCTGATGGTGGTCTCCATCGTGGTGGTGGTGATCGCCCTGTTCGTGGCCGGCTTCTCCATGCCGAGGAGCACCTGCTGCCAGGGCAACCTCAGGGCCAAGAACATCACGACAGCCTTCGCCGGTTGCTTGTTCCTGCTGGCCTGCCTGCTCACGCTGGTGCCCGTGTGCTGGGTGGCGCACACCGTCATCCGCAACTTCTACAACCCGGTGGTGGTGGACTCGCGCAAACGAGAGCTGGGGGCGTCGCTCTTCGTGGGCTGGGCCACCTGCGCCGTCTTGCTGGCCACCGGCTGCGTCCTGCTGCTCAGCTTCGCCAGGCGGCGGTCCAAGGAGAACGCGCTCGACACGGATTACTACCCGGTGGCCGCCCAGGGCGCCGGCAGCGTGCGCAGCAGCAGGGCGCCGTCCAGTTTTCACAAGTATCAGGAATACGTGTGACGGCGCTCTGGAAGCGGGGCCTTTCTCCTGGGATGATGTCATTCTACGTGAATCCCACACAAGGCCTGACACGGTCGTGCCTTGAGACAAGAGTGACTTGCGGGCAAGAAATTTGAGATGAGAGCGATGTATGGTGGCAGGGAACTCAAATCCCTTTACAGCAAACAGCAATTTGGCAGAAAGGTTAAAAAAAAAAGCAGTTCATGGACAATCCCAGTTGAAGTTAATTGTCAAACTAAACAGAAAAAAGAATTACAGGTTGTTTATTTAAAACACGCAGGAGTCCAATTAGCCTCATGCTAGCAAACAATGCAAAACAAACAAAGGAAACAAATAGCAGCAGTGTCACGGTGTTGTAACCCTCGAAGCAACAGATATTTGGACACAAATGGTGGAGCAGACTATGTAGACAGATGATGTAACAATGTTCATTTATAGTCACCTTCCTAAAACAAAAACCCAAGTCATTTTAAAAAAAATCCCAAAACAGGAAAAAGTGAAAAAAAAATATTGATTCTATTCATAAATACTGTATTTTAATTTCAGGGGTAGAAATGAATGATCTGTGTAACTAAAGATTTAATGGCCAGTATCATGAGATGTTTAAGACAAATATATATACAGTATATGCATAAAATTTGTACTACCGTATTTGTGTCTTATACTGCCCACAGACGGCCAAGGAGAGCACACCAAGCACAATGTCCACTGATTTTAAGCAAACAAATAAAAAAAGTGGTAACAGAATTTTTTTTTAACATAACATTTAATGATGTCATCACTGTCTATTTTTACAAGCTCCAATAATAGGGTGCATCAATCGGAGTGGCTTAGCTGCATTTGCATTTATTTCAATGAGGAAAGATGATTTGAGATGAGTGTTTTGAGTTACAAACATGGTCATGAAACAAATTGTACTCTTATCTCAAGGCACCACGGCGCCGTCCAGCATGTGGGCATCACCTCCGATGGCACGAGACAACCAAAACGTCCTTTGTGTCCTGAATTGTGTCCACACTCATGTGAATAAGTGTTGTAAAGTGAAAATAAAATTGCCGTTTTTAATGATTCCATTTTGTCGTTGTTGTTTTACGCTTTAGAAATAAAGTGAGTGTCGAAACAGAGATTTGTCTCGCAGTCCAGAGATTCTGAGTTTGAATCAAAGTGGAGTCTGCAAGGTCTCGAAAACTCTCCATGGATGTGAATGTGAACAGTTGTTTGTCTCCATCATGCTGTGCGATTGGCGACCATTCCAAGGTCGGCTCCGCCTTTTGCCCTCAGCCGGCTAACCCAATTGTTCCAATCAACCCAATGGTAAACGTTGCTAAATGACGCCAAGCTGCTCACTCACGACTCGGATGCATATCAGAAGGCAAATTGTGACTGCGGCAACCCGCCTGCAACTCAAGAAGCACCAAAACCTGAGCCTGCTTTTTCAGCAGCTCAACTTTCACACAGCTGATCATTTCGTTTTCTGCGCTTTCAAGTGAAGTCGCCTGCAAGACGTCACTCGATTGTGTTTCAGCTCGTATCTTTAGCATCGAACTTAAAGATGTGGAGGTATGCGTTCTCTTTTGCCCTGTACGTAAAGCCTGATAAAATCTTTTTTTTTTTTTTTTTGTCAGTTCTCAGGTTTTGTTTGTCCCGTTCAAGGCATAGTTGAAAACACGTGAACAGTTTCATTGAAACTTGCTCGCATGCCACGACGTCGTGGCAAGGATCCAAGCAGAGATGCTCGCGGAAAGAGTTTATTTTATATTTTGATTCATTTCTGAGTCCTGTTCTTACGACCAGACTGATTTGGTGGGAGGGCGCGTCAAATGCTTCAAGCATGGGGGGGGGGGGGGGAATCCTTAAAAA
>CAAKHF010006603.1:19861-53628 GCA_901007745.1 Hippocampus kuda | reverse complement strand
TTAAGGGGGGGGGGGGGGGGGGGAATCCTTAAAAAGCTTTAGAAGTGACAAGATTTTATTACCGGACATTGATAGGTATTTTTTTTTCTTTTTTTAACCCTTCTGTGCCAAAACATCCCAAAATAGGAGTATTGACAAACAAACAAAAATAGATGTTGAAGGCGCTAACTTGAAGGCGCTAACTTGTCCGTATTGAATATTCCAAATTCAATGTTTTTTTTTTTACTTATATGCAGATGATAGTTACTTATACCCATAGCACAATACTGCTTTTATTGTCCATTGAGGGCACCAACCTCAATAAGTAAATAGAAACTATATATGTATGGATAGGTCAAATGACTTTGATATTACACTTTAAAGCCACCATTCCATTATGGAGCCTTTTTTCTGATGTGTTGTTAAAAAAACTCAATGCAGATTTAAAAGATACCTTTGTTTACTCGTTCAAGAAATAGAATACGTTTTCATGACAGTTTTCAATTCCTTATAATCATTTTGAAAGGCAGTTTTTGCAGCGCATCGGGCGAAGGTTCTGATTGGGTCACATGATCATTTAACTTTCCATCTAACGAGTGCCAGTCGAGTTGGATGGAAAAGGAAAAAAGGCTGACGTTGCGCCGGAAGTCAAACGGCCAATCCAGTTTCATGTTTTTTGTCGCGTGGGTTTTGATTGGGCTCTCGAAGCGCTTGGGCGGACGACGGGTCGGAGCGGCTCAACCTGCTCGACGACCTGGCGGCGTCGTTGGCATTTTTGTGTCCGTATAAGCACCTCGGCCGGTCGGGCTCCTCAGACTCCTTCTCCGCCGTCGCGAGAGCGCCGCCAGTGTGCTCAACCGATGGCCTCCTACACGGCCTACAGCGGCTACACCAAGCCGGCGGTGTCCTACGCCGCCTCGTACTACGACGGGAAGCGGCCCTACTCGGCGCCCTACACGGCGCCCTACACCGACTACACCGACAACAAGGACTCGCTGTACGAGGAGAAGAAGAAAATCGAGAAGAGGAAGCGCAAGTACGCCTATTGCTGCGAGGTGGTGGCCCTGGTCATCGGCTTCATCGGACTGATCGGCGTGGCGGCCACGACGGGCCTGCCCATGTGGAGGGTGACGGCCTTCATCGAGGAGAACATCATCGTGATGGAGACGCGCTGGGAGGGCTTGTGGATGAACTGCTACCGGCAGGCCAACATCCGCATGCAGTGCAAGGTGTACGACTCGCTGCTCTTCCTGCCGCCCGACCTGCAGGCGGCCCGCGGCCTGATGTGCGCCTCGGTGGCCGTCACCAGCTTCGCCCTCATCGTCTCGGCCGTGGGCATGAAGTGCACCAAGGTGGTGGACTACCGCGCTCGCACCAAGCACATCGTGCTGGTGACCGGCGGCGCGCTCTTCCTGCTGGCCTGCGTCACCACGCTCATCCCCGTGTCCTGGACGGGCCACAGGATCATCCAGGAATTCTACAACCCGCTGCTGATCGACGCCCAGCGGCGGGAGCTGGGCGAGGCGCTCTACATCGGCTGGGTGACTTCGGCCTTGCTGTTCGCCGCCGGGGTCATCCTGTTGACTCGCCACGCCCCGCGCACGCAGGAGCCCGACCAGAGGGTCATCTACAACCCCGCCGCCTCGTACGTCTACGGATCCGCGTACGGGCCGCAGAGCAGCTACCAGCCCGCGTACACCTACCAGCCCGCCTACTCCGCACCCCCGCCGGGGTCTCTCGCCTACACTCCGGTGCAATAGGCTGCGCAGAGACCATCTTGCTTCCACTTGCCAAAATAGGTGACATTTTTTTCTAAGCTGACCTGGAAAAGGCTGAAGACAAAAAAAAAAAGTATTCCAGTGTGTGTGTGTGTGTGTGTGTGTGATTTTCTGTGGAACGGCTTGATTTGATTCATGTCTTATGCGCATCACGATGACGATGCGTTTGACGATGTTTGTAGGTTTGCCTTTGTTGAAATGTTCTTTGAGAAAATGATGTACTCAAAAGAAAATTCCATTTTTTTTTTTGTTTTTTTTTCCACCGTTGAGGTTTCATGAACTGTACATAGTTGATTTTTACTACGAGGGCCCTCTCCGGTACTCAATAAATCGAGACGGTCGAGGAAGAAAAAAAAAAAGGGGCCTTTGTTGATTTTGTTTTCCGGGATCGTGTTTGACTCAGCGTTATTATCTCTTTTGTCGACATCAACGATGCAGTTCGACTGGTCCGACAAGAACATTGTCACGGGTCCACCCACCAGACAAAACAGACACCGGATGTCTGAGCTGCCGCAGCAGGAGACAATTACCCGTTTGACATTTCACGAAAGCACAAACAGAAAGTGCAACCCACGCGTCAAGCACCTCACAAGATGAGATGAAATCACAAACACAACTTCAGGCGACACGTTCGAAACGAGGATGCGACTGATTCTGAGCCATATCGGACCCAAAGATTGCCGCAGTTGAGGTCAAAGGCCAAATCTGCACCATTGGTCAATTTCAAGTGAAGCTAATAAGCAGAGTTGGGGGTGGGGGGGGGGGGGGGTTTGCGGGGAGGAAGCTGGAGATTTGAACGCGGAAACTTTCGGCTGTCAGGCAGATGTTCGAGCCACGATACCACCCCAATTATTCGTTCAGCGATGGCAACATTGCGCAAGCATTTTCCATAAGTTGCCGACTCCGTGGAACACGGGTGTGAAGCAGTTCTCGGAAACATACGAGTTGATCCGTCCATTTTCGCGGCCTCGTTTGGGTTGCGGCTGAGCTGGAGTATTTCTCTGCCGACGTCAGATGAGAGGCCTGCTGCAGCCTGGACTGAACGCCAGCCAATCGGCCAATCGGCCAATCGGCGTCACGTACACAGACAAACATTGACAATAGCAACTATGCTAATTTAATGTCTTCGTCCGTCCATCCACTATCTGATCCGCGTGTCTTCATCGGGGTCGCGGACGTGCTGGAGACGAGCCGAGCTGTCATCGGGCAGTAGGCGAGGTACACCCTGAACTGGTTTCCGGCTAATTGCCGTCACTGTCTAGACAGTGACGGTACTCGAACTAAGTGCTGCAAATCACAAGGAACCAAAGTAACAAACAAAACTATGACAGGAGCACACAGACACTCAGGCTCACAATGATCCAACAAAGACCGACAGACCGCAGGGAACTCAATACGAGCAAAGCGTCGAGACAACGAGAAACACCCGGACAAGACACAAAGGGCTGAGGGAGCCGATTGGTTAAGCACAAGGGACACGCATGACGAGAACAGGTGGAGACAAGAAGGGCACCAAACCAAACGTAACCTAAAATAACATAACACAAAGTGGATTTGAACCCAGAACCGCTCGACCGTGAGTTCACCGACGGCGCCGAGGAAATGAACACCCGTCTGAAATAGACTTCCTGGTCAGAGCAGGTGTCAAGATGTAAACCGAGAAGTTTGAGCAAACAAGGTGGAGGCTTCCAACGGCTCCTGTTCGCTGCACAAAGACACAACTGGCCTAAGGGGAGTCGGTCTCCTAGCAACCCGTCTCAATCCACACCCCTCCCTGTCCCGTACGCAGAGCAGGTGAACTCCTCCCTCTCCACCAGGATGCGGCCACGTCCCCGGCGGGACGAGCTGCCGTTCCTGTCGCAGTCGCCGCCGCAGCCGCGCAGCGAGCAGGACAAGATGGCCAACTCGGCTCTGGAGATGCTGGGTTTCCTTCTGACGCTCATCGGGCTGATCGGCGTGGCGGCCAGCACCGGCATGCCCATGTGGAGAGTCACGGCCTTCATCGGCGAGAACATCATCGTGTTCGAGACTCGCTACGAAGGCCTGTGGATGAACTGCTTCAAGCAGGCCGACATCAGGATGCAGTGCAAGGTGTACGACTCCCTGCTGGCCCTGCCCCCGGACCTCCAGGCGGCTCGGGGTCTCATGTGCTGCTCCCTGGCCCTGGCCGGCCTGGCGCTTCTCATCAGCCTGGCGGGGCTGCAGTGCACGGCGTGCATCCGCAACAACGACCGAGCCAAGCGACTGCTGCTCATCGTCGCCGGGGCCATGATCTTCACGGCGTGCATCTGCGTGCTGATCCCCGTGTCCTGGACGGCTCACGTCATCATCCGCGACTTCTACAACCCCTTGCTGATCGACGCCCAGCGGAGGGAGCTGGGGGAGGCCCTCTACATCGGCTGGGTGGCCGGCGCCTTCCTATTCGCCGGAGGATGCGTGTTCACCTGCTGCAACGTGCGGTCGGAAGGCAAAGACGCGAGGGGCTACGTCTACTCCGGGAACTCGGACTACATGGCGTACCCTCCGCAGCCCGTCCGGACTCTGCAGCCTCAGCAACTGGTGCCGCTCCCTCAGGCCCAGCCCGTCCTGTCCAGACAGCCCTCCGCCCAGGCCCAGCCGGTCCTGTCCAGACACCCTTCCACCATCTACAGCTACCAGTCCAGCCAACCGTCCAGGTACCCGTCTGTACGCAGCGGGGTGGCGTATCTCTGAACGCTAACTGAAGCAACCGTGTCGTACATTTCATGTCAAGGAACGCATTTCAGTGAGTAGATTATCACGTTACTTTTTTTTTTTTCAATCGGAGATTATTTTATGTGTCGTTCATTTTTAAATGATTACTCCCGGGTGTCAAACTCAAGGCTCAGGGGCCAGATCATGCTCAGCACGTCATTTTATGAGGCCCGTGAAGGCAAATAAAGCGTGTCTACTTCATGTTTGTGGGAAAATGGATTCATTGTTTTCGCCGTGGCTGAACATTTGCATACCCAAACGCACTTGAATTGGTTTTACAAGCATTTGGATTGACCAAATGCCTTCTTAACAAAAAACTGGACAATACTCATTTGTTGTGAGCAAAAACATAAAACTGTGATCAAATGCAGGGGCAATTGTTTTCACATGCTAGTATGCCTTCAATCTGGCCCATGCGGAAAATGAGTCTGACACCCTTGCCGAGCTTCTATACACTCAAAACAACATCTACCTGTACGCATTCCAGTGGCAGACAACACAAAGACTGCGCCTGAGAAGTGTTTCTAGTCGCTGCTCTCTCTCCAAGGACTTTTCCTTCACCTTTTGACATCATCTCATTGCGTGTGAAGCTACCTGCTGTACATGTATAAACACACCTTCTTCTAAAATAAAGACATAAGTGGTTCCATTGGCTCACATGTCATAGATAATAGTTAGACGGCCAACTCGAGTTATTGCACAGAATTTTTTTTTTGGGGCTGTTTACCCCAAGTATGACCAAATCAGCGGCCTATTCCGCAAGTTGTCGTCACGAGAGCGACTGCTTGTTTAAGGCGTGGACGGTTTTGAGTTTGCCAAGAGAGCGTCGGTAGCCCGATAAGCAGGGTCATGTGACCGTAATTTGCAAGTGGCTTGGAATGAAGATACAAAGAGTCCACAATGGGGGGCGGGGGTCAACTGTTTTGCATTGTCACCGAGTCCAAGAGCAAACTGCTGGATTATATGCAGGTCATTCAAATTCATCAAGGAAGTGGGCATGTAGGTGAACTGAACCATCTTAAAAAAAATGTTTGTTTTTTAATATGCTTAGTTTGGAATGTGAAATAAAACTATAGCTCAATTATCCATCTACTGGTTGTGTTTAATGTGCTGAGCACTTTGTACTTTTGTCTTATTTTAGGCAAGAATTCACCCAAGAGGACTTTTGGTTCAACTTTCATATATAAAATTAGTGGACTTCCAACGTTTCCCAGGGGAACTCCACTCCAGGTTATGTTTGAGCGATCGTTACTCTGGAAACCATTTGGCTCTTTTCTCGTTTTGTAGCTCTTCAAAGACGTTTGTTTTCGACGTATTTTTGCAAGCTTGGCGCTGACTTTTTTTTTTTTTACTATGAGTCTGAGACGTGTACGAAGGCAGTCGCACTCTGATGATCAATAGAATATTTTTTGTTCAGTCTCAAAGGGCAGCGTCGTGGTAGTTCACAAAGAGTGAGGTTGCTGCGGTAGACGTAGCAGCATACAGCCAGAGGAGCAGCAAACCCAAAACAAGCAGCATGGTACCCTCATGCATCTCAGCCAACCAGGTTCCCGTGAAGCCGTTTTCCCACAACAAGCTTCATGTGACTATACACAAACGCATCAGCTGAGCCTCGGGCACGTCGCTGACAGGCTGCCTTACACTGGGACTTGGGGAGTGGGGGGGTAGGAGGATGGCCTTGAGCGCTTAGTTCCTTGTTTGGGATCCAAACGTAGCCGGGCTGCGAACACGATGGTCAAAGGAATCTGCGAGCTCGCCGCCGTGTGCGTAGGCCTGGTGGGGCTGATCGGGGCGGCCGCCACCACCGGGATGCCCATGTGGAAGGTGACGGCCTTCATCGGGGAGAACATTGTGGTGATGGAAAGCCGCTGGGAGGGCTTGTGGATGAACTGCTACAGGCAAGCCAACATCAGGATGCAGTGCAAGGTGTACGACTCCCTCCTGTTCTTGCCCGCCGAGCTCCAGGCCGCCAGGGGCCTCATGTGCTGCTCCCTGGCCTTGTCGGGACTGGGGCTCCTGTTGGCTACGTTGGGACTACGCTGCACTTCCTGCTTCCGCGGTAACGACAGAGTCAAGACAGTCATCTTGTCGGTCGCCGGCGGCATGCAGCTCCTGGCTTCCGTCTGCGTCTTCATCCCCGTGTCATGGACGGGACACGTCATCATCCGGGACTTCTACAACCCTCTGCTGATCGACGCCCAGAGGAGGGAGCTGGGAGACGCGCTTTACATCGGCTGGGTGACTGGCGCCTTTCTCTTTAGCTCCGGCTTGTTGTTCCTCTGCAGTCTGCGGATGTCGGACAAAAGGTCCTCGGACGTGTACCACCCCGCCGCGCTCAGGAAGCCCGTTGTGATGGACTACCAGCCTATCTGGAGTCTCTCCAGCATCACACCCTACGCCATCCAGCAAGGCCCAAACAGTCAATATCTCATCAATCAGAGTGACGCCGTCTTGCTAAACCCGACCGAAAGCACCTCCCACTCGTATCATGGCAGCGCGGCCCAACATTTGTCCCTGAGGCACTCAAACCCGCTGGGGAGCATCTACACGCCGGTCAACTCCTTATATTTGAGCCACAACAGCACGCCACACACACTCACGTACAACCCCAGCATGTCCTACCAATCCAGCTTCCACCCCGCACATCAAACGCCCGTTTTCATTCCATATAAATCCTCCAGAATTGATCCGTCGTCTTACAACGGGAGCAGCCCAGGCATGTACATCTGAACAAAACGCAACCATCGCAGCGTATTCATGTTGGTTGGAAACAAAGCTTTGCTATTTCATACCTGAACCCTGTTTTTGCTTCGTCTTGTGCTACAGTGGAACTTGCCGCGAGCAGCGAAAATACGTGAGCAATTGATGCGCACCCTAAAAGGTTTGCATTTGCCTATAGACACCATCAGGTAGCGCCAAACCAATATATATTTTATTACTCGCTACAGATTTGACTAATAACAGCGAATAGGTGAGTTTGGTTAACAGGCGAATGTTGAACCACGACTACGTTTTGACATCGTATGTTATGGATTGTGCTAATGAAGAACAAACGGTGGAGGCTAACACGTGGTGGAACACGGGATGCCAATTTGTTGAGATTTACAACTAATTTGCCCACAAAATGGGACAAATTGTCACTGTTGTAAAAATATACTACGTACAGGCAATGATTTCGGTAACTTCTTAAAATTTGCAAGTGTCTGACGACAAAGTAATACGAAGTCAACAATGGTTTAAAAAAGATGGAAAAATAAATACAATTAAAATGGAACAATCTCCGTAATTACATTATTATTATTATTATTATTGAATTGGATTCGGGGTTTAAATACATCAGCTGTGAATAAGCTACTGAAATATTTGCAATTTGTTTAGAGTATCATCTGCAGTGCTACTACTCACCACCGGGTGACGCCAAATCACACGATGAAACTGGACTGCGCCTCTCATGGTCCATCCCCAATTTCTTTTCAGTTTGAGCGAACATTTGAGCAGCCGCTTTTTTTTTTGTTTGTTTATTTGTAAGGCATCACGCTGATTTTAAAAGTTATTTTCTACAAATTAGAACCTCATGATGAATTTTTCATCAATGAAGTGGTCATCAAGAGGGCCACGTTTACTTTTTATTATTTATTTATACAAAAACACATTTCAAAGTAGTTGCAAGGTGACATATTTCCCTATCGTACTGTTTTAAGAGAAACAAGTAACATTTTGGGGACATGGTGTCAAATGGATCATTCCAGACGGATTAACTGAAAACTTTTTGAGTTCAAAAATGGGAAAAAACTTCTCTGAGCAACTGAAACAAATTTAGCTGAATTCAGTCCAAGATGTAGCCGTTGGTGTCCATGTTTTACATGATGTGTTCTATTGTCTTATTGTTCTGTGATGGTAAATAAAGCTCTTTGTTGCGGCTGGAAATAAATATGCATTGTATTGAATTGTTGCTAGCTGAGTCAACCTTGGTTGCTAAGTGATGGTCGATTGGCACTTAAAAACACACATACAGAGGAGCAAAGCCATTTTCACATTGCTTTCAATAAGAGGTGGAAAGCAATCACTACGTCAGTTGCCGGCGACATGCTGTCAATATAGACATTGCAAAACCATCGATTTAGCCACGTTCCAAACTTTTGACCCAAAATTATTTTTCTGCCTTGCCTCACTTGTAGAAGTCGACATGAGAAATGACAGAAAGAGAGAGCTAGAAATGGGATTTCATATTATTGGGGGTGTCAAAATCTTATCAGAGTTTAGAGCTCGCGGACCTCAGTTTGAGGAGCACGCTTAATCTTCAAGGCAGCAAGCGGCAGTTGCCAAGATTACGTTTGAGTTCCGCCTCCCGCATCGGCAGCGCGGCGAAGATTTAATCATCATTCCTCGGTGTATCCAAGCAAAGACGTTGTCGAGGTCGACCGCTAGCAAATTTGAAGTTAATCTTCACGACGTATCCATGTTTTCATGTCCGTGTCAGCCAGCTCGCAAGTGTCCTCAATTGAGGCGCCCGCACGGGAGGGAAAGGCTCGGCCCGGCCGGCCGCGTCAAGGAGCGAAAATCCAGCCGGAAACGAGGAACGCTTTGTTTCAGAATAAATCTTTACTTAATTTAAAATGTGGTCGGTCGGCCCCTCAACTACTTTGCGGAATATAATTTCTAATTTAACGGCTAGACAAAATAATTTGGCTTGCCTTGACTCGACTAAACTTGATTAGTGCTTTTTTTACTTCCGTGCCATCATCTGAAAAGGTTGGAAAAAAGTCACAAGTAAACAATAAAAAGTCTTCAAAAAATATAAGTACTGGACTCAAACACATTTCTGAAAAATCGACTTAAGTACAATAGAAAGAACTTTGCAGCAATTTTGTTTTGTTATTGTTTTACTGGCCCGTAAATGTAGTTGCTAATTTTGTCCATTGGAGGGCACAACGACGACGATTTAAATGACCTGATATGGGCTGTTACTCGGGATTTTAACACTTGATAGAGATGCACTTGTGAGGCCTATAGAAGATGCCACGTTTCAGGAGTAAAAGTAAAACGACTTGCTGTGCTCTCCTGTCGAAATATTTTAAGGCTGAATGTTGCAAAATCTCAGTGAGCAGCCTCATTTCAACAGAGGTTGGTTTGGTGGAACCCTGTTGATGTCCTGCCACGTCACATATGTATTTGAAGTGCACATTGACAAAGTGGGGTGACAACTGTGCCCAATCTCAAAATAATGTTTCGATTTCACAGTTTGAATGGCGTGATGAGCTCAGGGGCGGCCATTGGGATTTTTTTCTGAACGGCCGGTGTATTTCCAGGCCGGTCCTGGCCATCGCGGCCGGCCACCCTCACGTCGACGATCGTTTTTCCGCACGTGACTGCCGCCGCAGACCACCCATCAAAAGGGTGAAGATATGGAATTGTCATTATTTAAGCCATGCATAGTAATGTTATGGCCCACTTGACATCACTTGTGGGTGGGGGGGGGGGGTGATGAATACAACCCCTGCTTTCAGCTCATTGACTCCGGGTCAATTTTATTTTGAAATCCATAAGGGGAAACAGCATTTCCTATCCGTGCCGCCTTGACAGCCGGAGCATCTTAGCGGTCCTCCTCCTCAGTTGCACCCTTCAATTCAAGCGTGCGCCGGGAAAAAAAAAAGGGATGCGACTTGAACATGGAAAACAACACCCGTGTCACGCATGAAGGACTTTAACGTCGAATTTGGTGATTTCTCCCCCCCCCTTTCTTTTCTTTTTCTTCCTTCTCACAATGAGCGAGACGACGATGCGGGTCAGGGGCCAGTTGATTGCGACGGTCAAGGATACTTGGACCGGCGAGGTGTCAGCATGACTTGGGCGGAAAACTGACCTCCATGCTGAAGCGGAGCCCCCGGGAGGACCATGGCGAAGAGGAGAGGGCTGCTGTTGTCTCTGCTCTACTTGTTCGCGGACTTGTGGCTCAGTTGGCAGCAGGTCCTCCGGATTGGTGAGTGACGGAGGCCAAGAGTCGCTTTGGCTCCCTTGCAAAACGTCGGACTCATTCTACCTTGACATCATTTACACGATGTATACCATTTTTCAAGAGTTGCTTGGGGAAAGATGCATATTGATTCTTGTTGCTGTTGTTCGTCATAATTGGAGTGGTTGTTGTTTTAAGCGGTGCAAAAAGGAGGACACAACTGAGCTACACTTGTATGCACGTTGACATATTTTAAGAGTGTTCCGTCACTTTAGTGCACATAAATGGGGCATTTGTTCATTTAAGGGTGTTTATTTGAATGTTTTTTTTTTAAATAACATGATGTAAAATCATGTCGTGTGCTTTTCAAAATTAAACAATTTAAAATAATGTAATTCTAGGTGCATTTTAAACATGATGGTTATTTTAAAAATCATGACATTTAATGTGTTACTTATTTTAAGTTTTAAAATAGTTTAATTTGGCTTAAATAAGTGAATGGGAAAACTAATAACTTCAAGAAAAAAAATATACAATGGTTTTGTAGATTTGACATATAATTGAATTTGACTAAAATGTGGAAATACGTTTATTCAAAAAGGTATGCACTGAAGTGGAATAACATGAAACGTCAAAGACATTCACTCCATTTAAAATGAGAAGGTTGTAGTTTGCAATTGCAACGATGCACAACGGCGCTGCGTCACACCGAAAGTCGTTTCAATATTTGGACCCTGTCGCTCCTTCCAATGAGGCCACCAAAATAGTCGAAATGCCTTTTCCAGTTCAGTTTATAGAGGACAGGTTTTATTTTAAAACATGTCGTTCTTCGCACTTATTAAACGAGCACGTCGCGGTGACATAAAAAAAAACTAGCTTATAAAAAGTACATTTTTGCATTGATGTATATTTTTGGTCATACAAAATGAATGGCATCAAAACTCAAAACAAGATTCCATTTGGAACATGTGATCGATGTCACATTATAAAAACACATTTTAATTGACTCCTATATTATCATGGTACCAGACTGGATTATTTCAGGTTTCTGTATTTCGCCCCAAATAATCATCATGACAATAATCATGGCGAGGGCGCTCGCTGCGTTTGGGCACAACGAGATTGAAATCCCGTTAATCCACTCTGGCATCGGGCTGCCAGAGGACGCCGGCGCGGGTCAGAGGAGGACTGCCGATGCACGTGAACGCATCGCGGCTGACACACTTGCTCGCCTTTTGGCCCACGGCCACGGGAAACAGATCCACGAGCGGCGGCGGAATCGCGAGCGGGGGCGCACGGACACTTTGAAATCCGTCCCCAGTTTACGGACGAGCGCTTTGAAAGTTGACGAGAAAGGCCGTGTAATTAGTCCTTTTAGAGCTGATGCAAGCGATGATGAATGTGCTTCATTAGGAGAGTCTGCTTGCACGTTGCATCACAAAGACAAAAATAAAAAAAGACTTTCTCAACAGGAGGACTCGGGCTTGAAGCCGAGGCTTGAAATGTGTCGCCTCCAAATAGCTTCCACTGTTCTATTGAAGCGTTTTCCTCTCTTGAATGCAAATTCAAATTGGATTATGATGAAACCTAATCCTCACTTGATTGTCATAACGATACGATTCTGATCACCCGGTGAGATGAGACGGCATTTGAACAGGTTTATCGGATTTTTCAGTGTTGCATTTACACTGCTACCCAGATAGGCAAATCCGGATAGGAACTGGATTTAAAGTAGTCTCGATTCCTGTCAAAGTTTTCTCTTTCAAATGTGTCACCTATAAACGGATTTTCCTGTCCTATATAATCCTTTTTTTCCTCATGAATCCAAATTCAATCTGGATTGGCATAAAACAGAAACCTCATTGAATTGGTACCATGACACGGTGAGATCATCTGGTGAGATTTTACACCATTTGAAAAGGTTTCGTGGATTTAATTCCACGCCGTATTCGCGTTGCTGCCAAACCGTGCAAATGTGGAACAGAACTGGATTCAAATCAGTTTAGATTTCAATTGAGTTTCGGCTGATGTGAGGGTAAGATCCACCACAAACATGGAGGATTTATCTTGACAATTCATGGCAAAGACTCGCCACAACTTCAACAAACAACGGAGGCTAAGGTGCGCTGCAACGCACATCAACATACATCACAAATGAACGTCGGTGAGAGTAAAAGAGAAGTGTCGGGATATATTGGACAGTCAGAGGCTCACCTCACTACGATTCACTTGCCATGTACGTTATCACTTGCCTCCATTTTGGAGACAGAGACGGGAAGCTTTACTATTCCATCCATAGCTCCTTATGAAATGATAAATATTGTTTAGTATCATTGTAAAACAACACAGACGTGCACTTTATACACCGATTTATATGTCTTAGCAGCGGTCGGTCAGGTCTCGCTAGCTTCAAACCTGGAAATGTATTTTCACCGTGATGTGAAAGCTTCTGTCCATTTGGATTAGCAGGTTGATTTCGATCAAAGCCAAAACCTCGCAGGGGGAGGAAATTCCCTCAACGGCCAGCAGGACGCCGCTTTGGTCGCGCCGCCTGGAGTTGTGAAACTGGACAAGCCGCCTCCCCATTCTCTCCCGTCTCAATCTGCGCTCCGTGTCGTTAATCCGTCTCAATCAAGGACGGGCCTGGCCTAATCTTTGTCATTCTCATCCCGCACTAATCTCGCCCATATGCTGCCACGTTCACTCCAATTAACATCCCTCCGCTTTGGCAGGTGTCGTCGTTTCGCTCTTCTCGTAATAACGACAAATCCTGAAACAACCAACACTAATCTTCTTTCTGCGGAAAGTCAGAGCGGACGAGCAAACGGAACGTCGGCTCGTCTGTATTTGCCAACGCGACTGAATCGGCGATTCCGTGGCGCCATTGGATCATGTGTCAACCCAGCGAAACATCCTCCTCATTTCCACTCTACGTGTGTCGGGGTTCGCCGGACCAACAGAGAGAGCTCAGTGCTGCACATCAAACGGGGATCTTCGATGGCTTCGGAGCGCCTCATTCAGTCCAAGGCTGGCGTGCGCCCAAGTCAGATGGGTCGCGGTCGCTGGCTTGTCGGGCCGGGGGAGAAAGTCGAACACTACACCGTTGTCCCGTTCGACCCAAAAAGACTCCCCCTTCATGAGAGCGAAAGTGCGAGTCAACCCAAGGGTTCATTGGGTCACATCTCCGCCAAGCTGTTATGATCGAATCAGCTCGCGATGCTACGATCGGCATCGGTAAACCACAAAATTGTAGCGGGGCGACGTGTGACCGTACTTGACATTCCTGGCCCCCGGCCTTCCTCCTGTGTGGCGTTTGCATGTTCTCCAGGTGCCTGCGTGGCTTTTCTCAGGGTACTCTGGTTTCTTCCCGCGTTCCAAAAACATGTCGCCATCTATTACGTATCTACTCAAGGTAGTCACATTTTGTGATATTTTAAAAGTCGTTGTAGTCTGATGGCGTTGGAAAAAGTAACGCGTTAGCTTTCTGTGGAGATTCAGAGCACATTGCGCGACACACGTGGGTTGCAAAAATGCGGTGCAACGCTCATCAGCGAGCTCCGTACGCATTACAAATGTAGAACACGAAAATGCTCCCCTCCCCTCAAACTATCTGACTTCACATGAAGGCTTGTTGTCGCTGTTCGTTCTCCATCCGAAGGAGGCAACAGAAGCGTGGCGCTCGAGGCCGATCGCAGTCTCCCCGCAGCGCTCTTGTTTTCCTGACCTCCCAGCATGCATTGCCCCACAGCACCGTCCGACCTAATAATGCAGTCAAGACAGACGCTAACTTATATTGACAAAAGCCACAATGTGTTCGACCCCTCACCAGTTTTTTTTTTTTTGCAAGCTTGTGTATCAAGGTGAAAATCTTTTTTTTGATCCTCTAAAACTGCACCCCGTAGTGAAGTAGCCGTCGGCACCAGTTTCATCGATTAGGACGAAATTAGGTGGGCACGTCTATCATTGGCGGCGCGGCGGTCAGACGGTTCGCAAATCCGCCTCAGAGCGCTGAGGGGCGGGGTTCGATTCCGACCCGGGCCTGCCTGCGTGGGTGTTTACTTTGAGAGGTCAAACTGAGGGAAAGGAATTTGTTTTTTTCCCCCCCAACTTTCCAGGGGGCGCTACAGAGTGAATTTGTTGGGGTCGCGTTGCGGGCACATTCTCACATTCTACTCCTCCCGTGCTTGCTGAATTTCCGGGCGTGTTGAGCCCCCCCCCCCCTCACTGCCTCCCCCAAAAGGCCATTCATTCATCTTGTGGATGCAGTGACCTATTTGTCGCCTGCAAACGGAATCTGCGATATGCCTCATAAAAAATAGACGCACATTTTGTTCACTTCCAAAATGCGTCAGCTGAAGTTTTATCTGCTGCGCTTTATCCGAACGCTTCCTTAAAAACGCAGCGACACAGATGAATACAATTAGCAAATGAATTTGCGCTATCGAGATGTTTCTAATGACCTCCTTATACGCCTCCCACCCCTCCCCCATCAACAATCAAGCTTGCTGTGTCTTGTTTTGTGGCCTGGTTGGCGCGCGGCAAATCTTTTCAAGCCACGCTTGATGTTTGGGTGCTTCATGAACCTCAACACTTTTCATTTGTTGGAAGAGGGAAGAGGCACAATGAGATCATAATCAGGCATGTGAACGCAGAGCTGGCTGGCGCCACCTTGGGGCCCAGAGCAAAATTTGATTTTGTTGAAGGCATTGCGGCAGCGTTGCACGACAAGAGCCAACTGGGTGGATTTCGGCAACGTTGCGAGTGAAGCGGTACAACTGCGATGCTGGATATCATCTGGGACAAGGAGTCCTCTGGTCACCAGCAAATTTTAATCAGAGGTGGATTTATGGGTCCGAAAAAATGATTAAAAAAAAATGTCTTTACTTTTTTGCTAGCTATAAGTGCTTGGCACCAGCATGCCACCAGATGGCACCATAGCAAGAACTTTTTCTTGCTATGGCAAATTGGTGCGAAAATTGGAGGAAAGAACCACCCCCCTAGAAATCTGCAAATTTCAATGCCGAGGAAAATGCAAACTCCTCCTTGAAGTTAAAAATGACCCCAAAAATGGAGTTCGCCCATTCTGGTTCTCTGCGCCTGAACTAATTCACATTGGCACGTGTTGTGCTTAACGATGATGGTTGCGGCACTCGTGCGGTGAGCGCATCTCAAACGGAATATCTCCATGCTCATTTCCTGATCGGCGGCACAAAAACATCAGCTTCGGACACAAAAAGCTCCAGGCTTTCAACGCGTACAGTTGCTCTGTTCGAAATTTTTATTTATTTTTTACAAAAGACCACCAAAGTAACAAAATAAATTACAGCTAATATTTTTTTTTCCCACGTATTTCATTTTATGGATCTGATTGTCTTTTTTCATACACTGCTTTCATCATTTTTATCCAAATGATATTATATATGAGGACATACTCGACTGTGAGAATATTTTTTTCTTGAATTTACATTTCGTGTTCCCTCTCTTCACCACACAAACAAACAAGGAGGCCAAATGAATCAGCTTTCCCTGTTGTATTCGCCTCTCGTGTTGGCAGCGCTTTGGAGATTATTCATGCGGTGGCTGCGCATCATTTTGTGTTTGAGTGATTAGACATCGGCGACCAAGATGTAAATCAGAAAATCTACATAGTAGGGGGGGGTGGGGGGTTGGGTATTCTGGCCCCGCACACGAAACGGACCATCTGCTTGGAAGAGACAAGTTGGGCCATATGTGTGTGTGTGTGTGGTTGAAAAATTATTGATGGATGCGTGAATTGCTTATGTGCAGAATTCGGAAGTGTTTTAGCAGGACCTGCTAGCAGCCGCTTGTGGGCGGGAGCTCCTTTTTCAAAAGCGAACGACGCGGCGTGCACAAGGCGCTCTCAGTGTGGGCACCAAGAGAAAAAGGTCATTCACCATCAAGGTCTGCGTGAAAAGAAAAAGAAGTTTTGTTTTTTTTTAAATCACATTTTCATACGTAACTGCCAAGTGCAGTGAACTTTTGTCTTTCTGGCATTTTGGGACGCTTGAAGTGAATTTGACAACGACGACATGGCTTAATTGACTTAATTGAATTTGACTTTTTTTTGTCAGTGTCACCTTTTTGGAAGTTGTATTTGTCGGGTAGGAAGCGATGGAAGTGGAAATAAATTGTTCCAAGGGTCAAACTGTCAGCAGCTTTGACCCACAATGAACTCTTTGCGCAGGCCACGTTTTCAGCAAAATCGAACATTCTCCGGTGTTGTGAAGTGCAAGAAAAATAAGCCAACTGCCATGCGACGGTGATGTTCGATTCCACCAATTTGCTTTACACCTGACGCGTTAAATACAAGCAAGCCTTCAAAATCATGAATTTCAAATCGTCACGAATTGAAGAAGTGTTTTTTTTTTAAAATGTATTTTAAACCCTCCGCAGTGGCTGGCATCACTCTGCGTGGAGGCGGGTTAGACTGGTAAATTGGTTGGTAAATTGGCAAAAGAGCGCAGACTCTGGGGGTGGCTGCGCCTCTGTGGGAGTGGTCACAGCTGACTTCAAAGCCTTTATTTGCCTTGAAATACAGAACGCTAGTAGTGCACTCAAGTTGCAACACGACAGAATGCCAATTGCCGTCATGTGGGCACCGCCTGCCACCTCAGATTGTTTGTGATTGATTTTGGTCAAATTTGGTTATTTTGGATGAAACTCACACAATTGACGACCACTTTTTTTTTTTTACTTCTATCCATTTTAAAAATATCTTCTGGTGGCATCAGAAGAAAAACACTGAAAATATTAGAAAAAAAAACCCCAAAGCATAACAGTGGTAGCCTCGAGTCTGCCTGTACTTGTCTATGTCGCCGTGTGCAAAACATACAAACAACTGTATTATAATTTGAAATAAGCCCATTAAAAAGAGTGTTTGGGTTCATTTCCATTTGAAAGGCTTTGGGATTCTTTTTTTGTCTGGCCTTGACTTTACGCTTTTTTTTTTTTTTTTCGCCCCGGGTAGAAAGACTTTTTCTTCAGGTTGAAACTTTTCCACAGCACAGCGGGCTGCTAAATGCGTGATGGCATAATAATGTCTTTCGACTTAGTGAAGCAGCATGCGGCTCATTATCCAGAAACCGGCTAACTATCAACGACCGCACGTTTGGGAGTTTTGCAATCATGAGGCTGTTTGATGTTTTGGAAAAAGTCCGATGACCTCGCCTACTGCATTCTGTGGACATGATGGATACAAAAAAAAAAAAAAAAATGCATTCTGTGCATCTGCTCTGGACAGTTGTTGTGGAGATATTTTTGTAGAGATTATGTCTTTTAAAGAATGAACTATTGTTTAGTCGAGCAATCTGGAACATGCCGATGTAAGAAACAGTAAAGGCGTATGCAAAATGATCCTTCCAATGATTGTGGCGCTTTGCAGTGACGTGCACCGTGTCACTCGAAAGAGTTGCTCTTGTCTTGCTAAATGTGATGTCCGTGTTGATGGAGGACTTCATCAATGTTCTTGAGGGAAGATTTAGAGCTTAAGACATTTGCCGAACGTCGCATCTGCTGCGCCGGAGTCAAAGGCCGATTAAAGAAGTTCGGCAAACTATGAAACGACACGCTCGCCGAAGACGTTCCCAAGAAGTGTCGGCCACGGAAACAACCCGCAGTGACCCCCCCCATAAGCGCGTCCTGGTGTGTCTCCTTGTCCCGGCGGCAACGGGCTTTTCCCAAACGCTGCGTCGGAATGTAGGCCATGCAAATAGGATGAGGCTGACCGAGGTGGGGCTTTTCTCTCAATGGGATTAAATTCCAGCGACATGACCCGAGCATATCTGTGCAACATTATGTCATATTCATAATCACTCAAAGCGAAGATGCAATATGGAGGAGTCGGCCTCTTTAAAATAAATAAATAAATAGATAAGATGAATGAATGCATTTTTCTATATTACAGTAATAAAAACTTTTACTTCGTTCCTTGCAAACAGAGGAGCGCCGGTAGAGTAAAATACCACATGCTGCTTCACCAAGCCCAAGACACAGATCTGATCTGATCACATGTAGCATCACGTTCTGATGAGACAAGGTCTTCAGACTACTTACTCACACCTAGCGTATACATTGGACTACAAAGACAAAAGTTTTCAGAGAGACTCAAAACAGGCGTTGGAAATTGACCTCAGACGAAGAGCCACATGCTGCTTCACCTCACCTAAAGACAAAAGACCTGATATCTATCTTTAGTAAATGCTTTCGGCTGTTGTTCTCTTCATGATGTGAAGAACATTGAGTTATCTTGTGTCTGAAATGCAATCTATTCATAAGGCCTCGCCTGGGTTGCTATCGGCTCACACGCGGCAGCCCCGTTTGATGGCTTTGCTTGTTGGTGTCCGTCCACCCAGGCGGCATCTTCGAGACGCTGGAGACCGAGCCCATCAGTGTGGAGGAGCTGGCCTTTAAGTTTGCAGTGACAAACATCAACAGGAATCGGACCCTCATGCCAAACACCACGTTGACCTACGACGTCCAGAGAATAAATCTCTTTGACAGCTTCGAGGCCTCCAGAAGAGGTCAGTATATGGCTACCGTTTGTTCTTGTCGTAAAATCCCAAGATGAAAACGTGACTGTTTTGTTGGCGCCAACCAACTCACTGACAGAACACTTACGGTAAGTTTGGGGTACGTGTTCCTTGCGAGGCCACCAAGTAATGTGTGGTGTGCCTCAAGGTTCAATTTTAGGCCCATTGTTGTTTGATTTCCAATGTGTATATGCACCTTCTTGGTGATGTTATCAGGTAACAGAGTGAATTTCCATTGATACGTAGCTGTATATTGTATCTCTGTGACTCCTGATGACACAAGTCCAATGTATACTCTACCTAACTGCATTTTAGACATCAAATCCCGGATGGGAGAGAACTTTGTCCAAGGTAACCAGCACAAAACTAAAGTTATCCAGAGGCCCAGAGAGAGAAACTTGTAACTCAAGTGCAAGAAATATCCTTAAACCTGTCATCACAAGTGGGGAAACCTGGGTTTGACTGATGGATTATCATTTTCCGTCCCCTTTCCCCCTCTTTCGCAATCCTCAGCCTGCGACCAATTGGCACTGGGTGTGGGGGCCGTGTTTGGACCATCGCACAGCTCGTCGGTGAGCGCCGTTCAGTCCATCTGCAATGCCCTGGAAGTCCCTCACATCCAGACGCGCTGGAAGCATCCATCAGTGGACAACCGAGACAGCTTCTACATTAACCTCTATCCCGAATATGCCTCCATAAGTCGAGCCGTACTGGACATAGTGCAGTACTACAAGTGGAAGACGGTTACCGTGGTCTACGAGGACGCGACGGGTCAGTTGCGAAAATCTTGCAACAATAAGATGGGGGTTGTTGGGTCCACGTTAGCTTGGCCCGCAACCACGCAGGAGTGTAAATGCCAGTTGTTCCTGACAACCTCAAACACGCCTCCCATTTTTCGAGTTCAAAGAATCAAAATTGTGATCGCGACAAAAATTTGAATCATTGTGTGTCAGAGTAAATGCTAATTCGAACTTGGGGGCTCTTGTTCAAGTAGAATGCCGACAATAAATGGCCACAAGGTGCACAGTTTTATCAGAATTCTTTTTCATTTTAAACATTTCTAGATTTTGCAAATTGAATGTGTCATTTTGACCCGCAATGAAAACGGGCCGCGATTTCTTTCACTAGTTGTGAGACTCGCCAAGTTCAAACCGGATCACTGATATCGGGTCAGAGCAGATAGCACATAAAGTAATCATGATGTTTGTGGGTTGAAGGCCTGATCCGCTTGCAAGAGCTGATCAAAGCTCCGTCCAGATACAGCATCAAAATCAAGATCCGCCAGCTGCAAATGGGAAGCAAAGACGCGCGGCCGCTCCTCAAGGAGATGAAGAAAGGGAAGGAGTTTTACGTCATCTTCGACTGCTCCTACCAAACGTCGGCTGACGTCCTCAAGCAGGTGAGCGACTCGAGCTCACCAACACGCGCCACAGCAGAGGACCCCCATAAGAGATGTTTCACATTTTTAGGGCCCTCAGTTGGGAATGTTTTTCTTCATCTTGAACTGGGGCCTTTTGGACAAGGTGGAGGAAAAATGTCAACAGTTTCCAATACCTGCCAGTGTTAGCAAAAAAAACAATCATAAAAAAAATGTCAGGAAAAGCCTCCTAGAACAGCTAAACTTGGCCTTGGGGTTAATCGGAGGCGCATTAAATGGTGGCAGGTGTGTGCTTACTCCAATATCACCTGAATTTGAATGTGATTGGTTAATTCGGAACACTGCCAGATACCCAGTCATAGGAGGGTATGCACACTTGTGCAACCACATTATCTTAGCTGTTTATTTGCAAAAAGAAAAAGAAGAATAAATGTAATTGAGTTGTACAGATTACGGGTTACGTCAATGGTGGAAAAAGTTGAAATGATTGTCGTTGTTCTCATTTGAACAGGGGTGTGTAGATTTTTACATCTACTGTGAATCTTTTTTTTTTATGGGACACTGACAGCAATTTTTTTTTTAGCCTTGCTATTAGAAATCTATTTTTATGAAACCTTGTCAAGTCTTTCAAGTCAAATTTTTATTTGCATTTATTTAATAATTTCCAGTGTCGGGACAAAAAAATTAAGAGACGTTTTAGCAGCTTTTGGCTTAATATTGAGCACGCGGAGGATGAGCCAAATTGGCAATTGTGTGTTCTCGCCCGAATCACTGGCAGAGTTGGAACTTCATATGAAGAAACGAAACCTGCCGCGAAAACGAATCGCAAGCTTGGCATGACGCCGCATTTCTTTAGAAAGCATTATGCCTTGCACCTCTTTGCAGATCCTGTCCATGGGGATGATGACAGAATACTACCACTTCTTCTTCACCACGCTGGTAAGCAGGCAAGCGGGACTCAAAATAATCCACAACGTAATGGCTGAGAGTAGGTCTGCTCACGTGCACGCTCGCCAACACAATGTCAGATATTCCGATGTCGGATATTCCAATGAGCTCTAATGATCTCCAACTGAAAAAATAAAACCAAACAACTTGAAATAATCTACAACGTCAAAAGTTCATTGGAGATATATCAACTCTTCCACAAGGTGAAAACTCTGCTTGCTCGCCAATGAGATCCTCGTTCATGCTAAGAGCCGGCTAGCAGAATAGCAATAGAACAGAGCAGCAGAAAATAATCCATTGAGACAAAAGTACACTTGCTTATTCAGAAGCACATGCAAAATTGCAAAGTAGAGGCATCATCTACTTCTTGTGATCTCTGCTCGGTATCAATGATAACGCATGAGGAAATGCACGCTCACAACGCAACGTTGATGTGATTGCTAGTCATGCTAACCTCCGCCCACCTCAAAATCTACACAGTCAAAACTACGCACACGAGCTGGCAATTTAGCCACGTTTGATATCAATGATAACCGTCCAGTGGCTCAATAGACAAAAAACAAAAGAAAAAAACAAAACAACTGTCTCCCACGCTAGCAAAGTGACATTTTGTGAATGTCTTTCCCCGCAGGACCTGTTTGCACTGGACCTGGAGCCGTACCGCTACAGCGGCGTCAACATGACGGGCTTCCGGCTGCTAAACATCGACAACCCCAAGGTGGCCTCGGTGGTGGAGAGGTGGGCCATGGAACGGCTGCAGGCCCCCTCCAAGGCCGAGACGGGAATGATGGAAGGCATGATGACGGTAAGTATTAGAACTACAAGTAGTGGGGCATTGGGAGCGTGGAACTGTCCGTGTAGCCGCAACATTTGGATGGGGACACACAAAAACACGCACCCCCGCTTAAAACTCTGTTCACGCTTGCTTTTTGCGATGGTAAAAAAAGACGACTATGGTTCCGACTTCGTTTGTGTTGAGGAAGTAGCTCCATTTATTTTGCTGCCTGCTATCATGTGAATGCAAAATGGCCGCCACATCCTGGCAGCTCACAGATCCCTCTGGTGCATCGCAACTACATAATGCGGTTCTCTCCTGTGGCATGAACGGCACAAGACCGCTGCGATGCAAACAACTTTCTCATATCGCTTAAGTGAACTGATTTTCAAAATGTCAATTACATTCTTAATCAAATGTTATGAAAACAAACATTTGAAAATATGGATTAAAGCTCAAAAGCGACCGATATTAGAGGTTTCATCTCAAAAGGAGTGGTGTAAAACAAACAGAAAAACGTTTCTCATTTAAGATGAATCATCTATTTACTGATGCCACAATGACAATGAATACATTTGGATGATATGATCTGGACGATGCGCGCGTTCAGAATGAAAAATAAACTACAGTAAAATTCAAAGTTTGAAGAACAAAGCGTTTCCTTACACTTTTGGGCAGAACGCAAACGCATTTTTAATTTGACGGTGGCATTTTCCAGGGCCTACATTCATAAAAAATTCAACAACTCAAAAGACATTGGGAACGGCGGCACATCAACTCTCCGAGAAGTTTGACGCTCAAAGGGGGCGCTCCACCCAACAATAAATAGGGCGCATTAGGACGGTCTTCGAGCTCGCGAAGCAGATCCACAAGTTGTTTATCTGCTTTAATGAGGGTCATTAAAAGCTTACGCTATTTACAGCTCTTGCATTGGTAAACAAAATTAATTGACATAATTACCACCCAACCTCCCCCTGCCTGGTTGCTAATCCTGTTTGTGAACTCTACTGTACTTTGAAGTGAAAAAAGGCTGCCCCCCCCCCAAAAAATAAAAATTAAAAAATTGAAACAGAATCGCTGAGAGAATCCATGTAAACACACAAACATCTATTTTGAGAAAGAATTAATGGGAATTTCTGATTACGCTCAGTCGTGTGCCGTTATTTCACCATCTTGATTTGTGAGGACGCTGAATTGATGACTCACAAAAAAAAAAAAAGAATAAAAATGAGTCGGGGATGTGTGTGATTGCAGACGGAGGCGTCTCTGATGTACGACGCCGTGTACATGGTGGCGGCGGCGTCGCAGCGTGCCGCCCAGATCACCGTCAGCTCGCTTCAGTGTCACCGACACAAGCCGTGGCGCTTCGGCCCGCGCTTCATGAACATGCTCAAAGACGTGAGTTGCGCGACGCTTTGACGCCGCTGTTTATTTCCTCCGTACGGGAGCTTACGTTTGACTTTTGGGAATCCATTTATTTTCATGATAATAATAATAATAATAATGATGATGATGATAAGGTTGATTGAGTCTCATTTTGAGGCTGTGTCACTCCTAACTAGCGACGCAAAATTCAACAAAATCAAATCAAGTGCGTTCTCGTCTTAAAGATAAATGACTGCAAATCAAAATACTTTCATCCTAATTAGATATTGACGATTTAATGAAATGAATAGACATGTCAAATGGTGACATTAAATGGTCTATTTTAGGTTTTAAATGTCATCATTCGATCTGTCAACTCAAAAACAACTTCTTTTGTTACACCTGTAGTAACGATACGAATTGATGCGCAAATACTATTGTGTTTATGTTTGTTTTATTTGGGAATTCAAATGCATGCATTATGACTGAGAAATGCATCCGGTTCTGGACGAAAATTACACAGCCTATGACTTGGGCCAGGATCCCCCCCCCACCCCCTCAAAAGTTTCCAAACTAACAAATGGCGACATTTTCAAGGGAGTGAGGACATCAAGATGTGTGAGCAACATTACAAGGAAAAAAAAAAAGACAATTTGTGCCTCATTCGGATAAAAGCTTTGTGATCAAGTGAGCTCGCTTCATTAGCGGCGAGTGCATTCATGAGCCTCGCTGCCGACCCAGCGCTCAGCCGGGGGTGGGTGGGGGGAGGGGGGGGTCTTGCCCGCCTGCTCCATTTACATCATCATCTACGAGGCACACGACAGGCACACACAAACACACACTTGAAATGTCCAGCCAATGTAGATTTGGGCCATTAGGACGCAACAAGCCGTCGTCTCCAAGATTGGACCTAATGCAGCGCCACTCACTCATCAATTATTCATCGTCTCCTCATACTCATTTACTCTGGCTTCTGCGGTAAACTGGATGTAGCATTTTGTGTTCTGACCATTTCAAAAGAAAAAAATGGTTGAGATTCATTGGCCGTCCCGCTTCTTCGCACAGGCGCAGTGGAACGGCTTAACGGGACAAATCGTCATTAACAAGACAGACGGCCTGCGCAAAGATTTTGATTTGGACGTGATCAGCCTGAAGGAGGACGGCTTGGAGAAGGTGAACCGTCCCCTCCCGCTTTTCACTTTGTCTCAACTGATTCTTAAGCAGGAATTAAAAAAAAAAAATGCTGTCATTTTCATTTTGTGATGGTCACTTTGGAATATTTGAGCTTTTGAACAATGACCCGTCCTGTACCAACTCACTCATTCACTACCATTGACGGCTATAAACATTTAAAAAAGTTGACGATAAGTGAGTAGACGATAAGGATGAGGCGGTGAATCTCGGATTGCCACGTCAGCGTCCGTCATATTATTGCTTGCCACGTTTTTGCAAGAAATTGCTTTTCTCCGCATTTTGGTCAGAAACCGGTGCTTTGGGTGAAACCAATCCATGTTTCAACTGCTGATGACTTAAGAACTGAAAAGAGAAAGAAGAGAATCAACTCTTCCTTTGCTAAGTTTGGCGCTTACATTGTCAACGGAACACAATGTTTTGTGGGTGTTGAAAGATCAGTCAAAATGCTGGCAGTTCAAAACTCCATTTTACGTATCTCCTTTCAAGATGCTTCTTCAAACTTTTATGATGACTGTCAATGCGGCGCTCTTTTCATTTTTAGCTGACAGTACCGTATGCTCGTTACGAGATGACATTCCAGCTCAAAGTCAACAAGTCATTCACTTCGTTTTGCTCCATTATCCTTGACACATCCAACGCCCTCCATTTAAAAATGCTTTTCCTTTTTTTTTTTTTCTTCTGCAAGACAATCGCAGGCAACAATCGCCTGAATAAAGTGTGGAAAAAGGTCGGTACTTCGGTACAGATAGTAATAGTAACGCTGTTCACTTATGGACTTGTCGTAACCCCCCCTCGCAAACGTGTCCACGTCTGGTCTCTCTTGTTGTGCTTTGATGACTTTCCCCTTCTGTGTCGCTTCAGCCAAAGCTTTGCAGCTTGGTTAAATTGTCAATCTTCACACTCTGTCGGTTACAGATTGGCGTCTGGAACTCCCAGACAGGCCTGAATTTAACAGAAAACAACAAGGACTCCAGCACAAATGTCACCGACTCCATGGCCAACAGGACCCTCATCGTCACCACTATTCTGGTACGGTAAATAAGAAAGGGACCCACCTCTGCCGCAAAAAACAAAAATTAACTTGAGTCATTGACCCTCCCCTCCTCCATCTGAACATTTTCATTATTGCCTATATTCATATAATTTCAATACATCTTACACAAAAAAAAAATAGACATAGATGATGTGGTTTCAAAAAGCAAGACTCTATACCTTCCGCTAACAACCCAGACTAAACCAGTTGAGACAAATCACTTCAACCCACATACTTGACAACAATTGCTACTTTCCGATTAGCCAGGACTTTGCTGGAAAAATCGCTAATTCAGGAATAGTCGTTCACCCTAATGACATCATGAAACTGTTTGCAAAACGGAAGGCGCTGGCGTTTTCAGGAAAATCCCTACGTGATGTACAAGAAGTCCGACAAGCCACTGTACGGCAACGACCGCTTCGAGGGCTACTGCTTGGACCTCCTCAAGGAGCTCTCCAACATCCTGGGCTTCTCCTACGAGGTCAAGCTGGTGTCCGACGGGAAATACGGCGCGCAGAACGACAAAGGCGAGTGGAACGGCATGGTGCGCGAGCTCATCGACCACGTAAGTACTTGCGACAAAGTATTATTTCAGTAGATTATTGTGGGTTTGTATTCTACTCTGGTATTTATTTTGTGGGAGAGTTTTTTACGTAGTCGGTCAACATAGAACAGCTGATTATTTTATTTTTTTAAGGTTAATCAGAGACACTTTAAATGGCGGCAGTTGTGCGCAGTCTCCCGTTAAACATGAGTTTGAATGTCACCGGTTCTTTCTGAAGTGAGCCACGTCTCCAGCTACAAGAGGGTGTGTACACTTGTGCAACCCCACAAGATCTGTTGCCTGTGCTTCTACTTGCACACTCGATAATATTTCTTTTTTTTTTAAGTTGAGTCAGAGTGACATGAATGCAGAAAGGCTTTTGAAAGTATTTCTCTTCTCTTCTTTTGAGATCACAAAAACTTGGCATTTCAACAGGGGTGTGTAGACTTTTTAGAATCACTTTCTGAAGGATCCCGACACTCTTATGACGGTTCGCAGGTAGCCGACTTGGCGGTGGCCCCCCTCACCATCACCTACGTGCGGGAGAAAGTGATCGACTTCTCCAAGCCCTTCATGACGCTGGGCATCAGCATCCTCTACCACAAACCCAACGGCACCAACCCGGGCGTCTTCTCCTTCCTCAACCCGCTGTCCCCGGATATCTGGATGTATGTGCTGCTCGCCTGCCTCGGCGTCAGCTGCGTGCTCTTTGTCATCGCCAGGTGACGTTCGTTTATTTGCGTCTTCGCGGTGGTTCTTAAACTGGTACCCACGAGCCGCAGCTTTATCAAACATAACGACGACCTAGTCACGTTCAACGTACATCCGTTCCAGCATATGTGGGGGAGGAGTCAGTGTGGCAGTTTTCATGACTAACAATTGCATGATGGAGGCATATATCCCAGCCAGCCGTCTTCGGGAAGTAGGCGGGGGACACCCTGAACCAGTTGCCAGCCAATCGCAGGGCACACACAAACGAACAACCACCCGCGCTCACACTCCCACCTCGGGACAATTTAGTGTTCAATCAGCCTGCCATGCATGTTTTTGGAATGTGGGAATACCCGGAGAAAACCGCAGGCACAGGGAGAACATGCAAACTCCACACAGGAAGGCTGGAGCCAGGATTGAACCATGACCTCTGCACTGTGGGGTCGATGTGCTGACCACTAAACCATCGGTCCAGCCATACATACACACACACACACACACACACACACACACACACACATTTGCAGTACAGTATATATTTTTTGAATTGCAACTGTTTTGACTCTCTAGGTTCACTCCGTACGAGTGGTACAATCCCCACCCCTGCAACCCGGACTCGGACGTGGTTGAAAACAATTTCACCCTCATAAACAGCGTGTGGTTCGGAGTTGGAGCACTCATGCAGCAAGGTACGCTTGTCGGTTCAACGGTATCGGTGCGGGTCGCCGTCGTTTGTGACACCTCGCCATCATCGTCTTTCAGGTTCCGAGCTGATGCCCAAGGCCCTGTCCACCCGGATAGTTGGCGGAATTTGGTGGTTTTTCACGCTGATCATCATTTCCTCCTACACCGCTAACTTGGCTGCCTTTCTGACGGTGGAGAGGATGGACTCGCCCATCGACTCCGCCGACGACTTGGCCAAGCAAACCAAAATTGAGTACGGCGCGGTCAGAGACGGATCCACCATGACCTTTTTCAAGGTAAGAGTCATCATGAAAGCCTGCAATTGGTCTGAGCACAAAACTATAAATAGTGGGTGGGGTTAGTGTATCAGGACATTGAACAAGTTTCCAGTCTTATGATACTGACCACAACGGTCAAGGTTTTCAGGCCACATAAAAATAGTTTTTTCGTCTTTGTCGATGATGTTGAGCTGTTTGTTCAACCCGTCAAGACGTTTGGCTCTCACCGCGACAGAAATCTAAGATTTCGACCTACGAGAAGATGTGGGCCTTCATGAGTAGCCGGAAAAACACCGCCTTGGTGAAGAACAACCGCGAGGGCATCCAGAGGGTCCTCACGACCGACTACGCTCTCCTGATGGAGTCGACGAGCATCGAGTACATCAGCCAACGCAACTGCAACCTCACGCAGATTGGCGGTCTGATAGATTCCAAGGGCTACGGCGTGGGGACACCAATAGGTACCAAACACAGCCCTGATTTGGAATTTTTTGGGGTGACATTTTTGGGGGGGGGGGGGGGGGGTGGAACGGAATCTGACATTTTTGTGAGATTTTGGCCACTTTCAGAAGTCTTTTAATGACGAACTCCTCATCGAGATTTCGTATGACTGTTATGATATAAAGTATACAGTATATTTGATACATTTGAAGCAGTTCTTGAAAGACCAACTGGTCCTCGAGATTTTCTCCACCAAATGAGCGCCATGAACACAAGACAAGTCAATGCTATCAATTGTGAAAAATGTGAATTTTCAATCCAGGCGGCTTTATTTCAATTCAACACATTTGATACACAAGGTAACTCAATGCGCTTCACACAATCAGAAGAACTGAATACAAAGCAAAGTTTTCAGTATTGCACCGACGTCTGACGACCTGATGAGGCCTCGTCGCTTCAGTTGCTCTAGAGCACAGGTGTCAAAGTCAAGGACCGGGGGCCAGATCTGGTCTGCCGCATAATTTTATTGGGCCCATGAAAACAATTCAATGATGCTTGCTAAAGTCTGAACCAAAATTTGAAATTGTCATGTATATAATGTAATAATGACAATGTGTTCCGTTCTTCTTGACCTCTGATTCTTGACTTCTGAGGTCCAAACTCGTTACCCATCTATTTGTTGCTCGCTGTGTATGTCATACGTCGAGTTGGTTCGACATTTCTATGGTTTCACAAAATTCACTGTCGTAACGGCCCTCTAAGGGAAACCAAAACTACTATGCAGCCCACGACAAAAATGAGTTGGACAGCCCTGCTCTAGAGCGTTGCGCTTTCTTCCGCAGGCTCCCCTTACAGAGACAAAGTGACCATCGCCATCCTGCAGCTTCAGGAGGAAGGCAAGCTGCACATGATGAAGGAGAAGTGGTGGCGTGGCAACGGCTGCCCCGAGGAGGACAGCAAAGAGGCCAGCGCCCTGGGCGTGGAGAACATCGGCGGCATCTTCATCGTGCTGGCGGCCGGACTGGTCCTTTCCGTTTTTGTGGCTATCGGAGAGTTCATCTACAAATCCAGGAAAAACTTGGACATCGAGGAGGTGAGCGTCGGCCAGTGCGAGTGGCACAACAAGTATTGACGCGCTCCGTTTTTGAAGGACGCGCGCGAGGACTTGAACGCCGCACACGTTTGGGCGCCGCCTTTCGGAGGTTGACGGAAAATGTCCGAATGTGGTGAACTGCATTGTTACAATCAAAACTTTTTAATCGCAGAGTTGAGTGTTTTCTGTAGTTTTGATGTAGAGCTCATGAATATTTTAATTGAAAGAATACATTAAAAGGTCCTGGGGGGCTGGGGGGGGGGGGGAATAATAGACTCTGGTCAGCGTTCGACATCATGATGCTTTACCATCATGGCCTTTCTGTTTTTATTCAAAACAAAAACACAAATTGTACCTTTTTTGTGTGTGTGTGGAACAAAATGTATTTCATGTTTTGTTTTGTTTTTTGGGGGGGTGGTCAAGTCATGATGAAAAGGCATTCAACAAACGGGTGTGCAATACTTACCGCTGTTTTTTTTCTTCTGCGACTACTTTTCAAAACATTGTTCATCAGTGAATATTCTTTTCAAATTTATTGTATTTATCAAGTTTGTGTGTCATTTTTCTCTTGAGCATGTAAGATGTCGCGTCAGAATTGTTTCTGAGTGAAGAAAAAGAAAATCTGTGAAAAACATGACACCCTTTTAACCCTTTGATTGCTGCTTGTTTCGTATTGCTGTGTTGACGTTCTTATTTTGTTCCCCGTTTGCCACCATTTCCAATCACGCACGAACCGTTTGGGTCACATGATTACACAAATGATATCACTGCAAAATTTGTCTTATTTTTGGCATGCTAAAGGTTATTAAGACGATCAAACCGCTTTGCTGTATACTACCAGCCAATGAATTTCTATGACTTGCTAATTAAATGTACAATTTTAGCTCACTGGTACATTATACTTGACATTCCGAAACACCAGGGGGCAGTGTTAGAAAAAAATGCGGGATAATAAACAAAGGGAAAATTTACCACACGTTCCTTGAGTTTTGTGAAAAAGTGTTTGAGTGAAGTTTGCTGGTTGAAAATAATGGATACTATCTATTCTAACTCGACGTTCTTTCGTGCGGCGGCGTAGTGTGTCAAAAATGCAAAATAACCGTCCAGTCATTTGTTCTGGCGCTACTCCCACGGATTTATGTCGGACAGTCTAACAATTGTCTCCTCGCGGTTGAAGCCAGAGGGCAGCCATCTTACCCTGCCATTGTGACTCACAATGTCGGTGAAGTTTTCACTTTTGACTTTTGATCGAGCATGAACTGATACGAGCCGATTTCCCAACTAAAACTCATTTCAGATCAATCCCTCTGAGCGGCAAGTAGGCGTGAGTAAGTGTTTATAGACAAACAAACAAACAAAAAAGCTTGCTGCTCCACATGTAGTAAACTCTTGGCTAATCTCAAGTAGCAAGAGACAAGGGTGTTAGCACGCTTTGCTAGCCGTGGGTCGATCCATCCTCTGGCCTCTCTCACTTGGCTGACACGTTTTAGTGTTACGGTCCTCTTTTCGATAATCCTGTCAACGGAATACTAGCCGCCGAAAATGAGGTTCAAAGGAGACTGCGCGGCGTGTAATCAGGATACAGTCGCTTAACGGCTTATACGATTAATGTTGTGTCACAAAAAAAGGTTAAGGACCTTATGTTGGGAATGATATCAACTATTGTGTTTTTCTCCATGTGACACTCAGACCCCTGCGGAAAAAAAAAAAAAAAATCCAATATTGTTGCAGATCAAAGGTGGTCTGAATAATGCAAGCTATTTTTTTGGGCCAATACAGTCCACTGGCGATTGTTGTATCTGATTCTGGGCAGAAAAAATTGTAAGGTATACTTACTTGTTCGTTCTATTAGCACGTATGTGGTGTGATTTAGCGTAGGAAGTGGACAAAGCTCCAGATGTTTTAATTAATTTCTAATCCCCCTGTTTCCTAATCCTTGCTAGCAACTCTTGCCTTTCAGAGGGATAATCGCTGGTGTAATTGCGAAAAGTAAGCACAGCCGAAAGCAAGCAGCTAAAGCGACAAAGACTGACAATGATACAATATCAAATTGTTTTTTTTTGTTTTAATCAGTTAAAAAGATATGATAAGTGGAGTGAAAACTGGTAGATCGAGTTCTTGTTCATGACCGATTTAAGGTTTTGGTATTCTGATGAATTCCAGGATTGGTCTTAAACTGCTTTGGTTTTGTTTGCCGCTCTTTAATCTTCTAACCCTGCGTTCTTAATCAGAACTGGGGGCAGGTTTTTAATCTGGCATGAATGAGGCCGCGGATTAGCAGCCTCTGACCTTGCCATGCCGCGCAGCTGCCGCTTCTTCCTCCTCAAATCAAGGCTCTCTTTCCTGCACGAGGACCGAGGTACTTTCTTTTGCCGAAACGCTGTAAAATGGCGAATGGAAGATGCGGGTGCGCCGGGGGAGAATCCGAATTGCGGAAAAGTAAATTAGGAGTAACGCTGAATGGAGGTGAGAGTCAAGGCAGCTTTGACACGCGTCAACTTGAGGATTGTGTGTCACGGCCGAACGGAAGGAGGCGGGGGATGATATCTGATGTCTGGGCGTGTAATCCCTTTGACTTGCAGATGCCACATTGCTTGTTGGGACACAGTTTTGCAGGGCTGCTTGTGTACCAACGTCGACTTCTTGGGTGGGAGGACGGTGGACCAAAAGCTTTTGAGTCGGCGATGGGAAGTCGAGCGACAGACTGATGCAAAAGTATTAGCGCGGCGAGACAAGAAATGTCATCTCCATCGGTGCACAATAGCGAGCAACACACCAACTGCTCTCTGGTTTTTGCGTTGGTTACGCTTCGAGGAAAACTCTACCAAGTTGCGGTTTGCTTTTAACACATTTGAGTTTTTATTTTTTAATTGTCTGCGAAGAAATACTCTAAATGACCAAAATTGTGTTTGGGAGTTATGTTTTCAGCTCTTTATGGTATTGCATTGTATATACTCAAGCATAGATCTATTAATAGTAAAACCACGTTTGCAGGGGTCTCACGTTGTTTTTGGGGATTTAAAAAAACAAAACAAAAAACCTAAGACCAAGGTAAATCATCTCAAAACTGTCATTAATGTGACCTGTAACACGTACAACTCGATTAGGGGGGAGGGGGATAAAACTATACAATGAGGACAATTAGGTTACAGATGTGTGCACACCCAGCTATAAAAATGAGGACGTTGCTGGGCTGTGTTCAGAATCAAATAATCACATTCAAAGTAATGTTAAATGGGAGTCATCACGCAACTGTCACCATTTAAAATGATTCTGATTAACCCCAGATGAAGTTAAGATGTTCTAGTAGGCTTTTCAACAAAGTTGTACACGTTATCGGTCTCATTGAAGGTGGAAAAGGTTTTGAAATGATCTTGGTCTCATTTTTATGTGTCAGTTGTCTCAAAATGAATGAGATGAAACAAGGGACAGTCAGGACGTATTTGAAAGGCTTTTGTACAAAAAATTAGTTTTTTGGTGCTGCTTTCGTTGGCTTGATTTGATTGGCTGCTCGTCATCATTGAAATCCAAAACAGAAAATAAAAAGTCAAAGAAAACCAATCCTAATAAGATGTTCGGTTTGTTGGGAAGATTCCCTATTCTACTGCATTTCCTATTTTTGAGTGACAAATATGGCAGAATGCTGTTTTACTTCTCACTTTCCAAGCGTGTCTTGAGTTTGTTGCCATGTCAGCGTTTTGAAGTTCAAATTGCTTTCACTTCCTTCAAGCGAGCAGTAAAATCCACAACTGTGTCAGTGTTTTGTCATATTTACAAAAACATTGTTTGCCAGAACTCATTTGTCACACATCTGTGAATTACACAACTTGACAGCAGACCATTCTTTCAGTTGCATACGCTTCAGCCCGTGAGCAACGGAATCGTTGACTTGTACTCCCACCTACAGGCGCACCTGCGTTACTACTGCCCAGTTTTTTTGATGACCAGTTCATCGGAGTGGCTTGTAAACACAAAAGGATGTTTTATTTAAAAGAAAACATTTACGAAAAAAAAAAACACTCCATAAGCAGATATCAATAAAGGCTCTAGGTTAATGTGCAACAGTGCTTGGAAATTAGAAAAAAATAAATAAATGCATAAGGCACAATTTGTGCGACTCTTTTCTCTTGCGTGCCCATTTCAAGGCACTCGAAGCATTCCTCATCAAGCCATGCATTTATTTGTAACCAGACTACCGACAACGCGCGTTTAAAAAGTTCCGTTGGTACTTTGCATATTTGTTTCGGGACACAGTATCGCGGTACAGTATCATAACACTTGACAATGATCAATAAAAACTCGTTGGCGGGGGGGGGGGGGGGGGGGGGGGT